>JAOEHY010028698.1:0-102836 GCA_025447955.1 Psilopsiagon aurifrons | reverse complement strand
CCCCCCCATCACCTCCTGCCTGCATTCACCCTGTAAGCAGCTTCTGTTTACAAGCAGCAGGGAATGGGATCTCTGTCCATGAAAATGGATGATGTCAGGGTTAATTAATCCAACCTGAGGTGACACGGCCAGGAGCGGCCACTACGCTTCCCAGAAGGGAGACACTATATATAGTTCTGTGACATGGTGAGACATATCAATCATGGAGCGAAGAAAATAAAAGAGGCACTTTGGTTTAACAGCAAATCCTGCTCTGCTATCCCAGGAAGGCTGAAACAGTGCAGGAAAGTTGAATACAGGGCAAAGAGTACTTTCACATGTGGCAGTAGCTGGTTTGCACCTTGAAAGGACTGTAAATAACATTTGTGCATCTTTAACAGGGAAATTTCCTTCTCAGGCTGGAGGTCACAGCTGTGCAAAACACCCAGCAGCTTTGCTTCCCCAGGGTATGTGAACACTGCGCTCAGTTCAAGCAGCAGACTTGGTCTCCCCCTGATTTCTCTTGCAAATCAGTCTGAGCTCAGAATGTGAAGAAAAATCAGTCAAATACCTCAGACAAAGCCACACACAGCCTTGAATTCCTTTATGGGAAGCTACAAATCCAGCTAGGGCTGCCCTTAAATGTTTCCCAAGCCTTCAGGGGACTCTCCGGCTATTTATCGGTGGGATTTCAAATACGGGATGCGGCTGAGCTAAGGTGACTCTCTCAGGGTGCTGGGCCTGCGCCTGAGCCGTTCAGAGCTGATGGGGAAAAGCAGAAATCGTCCTCACTCTCTTGCTTCTTAACAATTACCTGACCATAAATCCAGCCCCCTGAATGGTTCCAGTTTCAGGAACCAGCTGATGTTGTTGGACAACACAACAAAGAGAACAGGCTGAAATTTCCCTTTAACATGACACAAGGTGATTTGAGTTGTTGTAGAGATACTCACCAGACACCGTGTGTACCATGTGCACCAAGAAGAGATGATCCTGGCCCCGAAAACCTACAATCAAGCACCAAAAGGATCATATTTAAATGTATATGTTTTAAAAAAACTGAGAAAAAGGGTTGGTGGCAGCAGAAAAATAAAGTCTGGAGCTTCAACAGCCACAGTGTAATGGGGGGTACGTGGGCACTAGCCCTGGGTGTACACCCCCTATAGCAACCATTTGGCTCAGCCCTTTGCCAGATAAGAGAAATGGGAGTTCAGACATGGTTTAGAGTTCAGCCTCAAACCAAGCAGAGAACTGATGTGAGGTGCAGGAACAGCGGTTTAGAGCTGTGGTTGATGGGCAGCTGCTGTGGGATGCTTCCTGTAGAGAAGCAGCTTGTCTGCATCACATAGGCTAGCAGACACCTTAAACTCAGACACATCCCACCAAGCAAACACCTTCCCTTGTGCTTGCTCCCGATCCCATCACGAAACTGACCTCCATGCCCTGAATTGCAGTCAGAAGTAAGAGCAAGTACAGTTTTGTTTGCAGCGCTGCAGGCACTGGCTGATGCGCCAGACTGCAGACGGGCTGATGCTGCTCTGCAGCCTATGGAGGGCAGAGCAGATAATGATAAGCACTCCCTCTTGGCCTTCAAATAGATTAATCTATAAATATTGATAGCCCTGAAGATTTAAGTGCTCTGTTTACCCACAAAACAGGTGAAATCTTGGCAACAGCCAAGTATCTTCCTGGAAATGGCTCTGTTTTATGCTCTTTCCCAGCCTGGAGTGAAGAAATCTGCAGCACACTGCATTAACAGGCTACTCAGTGACTGCCACCTAGCACTAACACCACTGCTGGCTGCTACAGCAAATCCATAACGTAGAGCCAATTTGTGTTACAGCAAAACCAGAGCTGTGGGATGAGGGGTTTTCCTTCCTTAGCTGAGGGACAAGAAGGAAAACTATTAAAACTAAAACTTCAACATCCCTCTGAAGTAAGACTCAAGTGATTGAGCGCGGTAATGACACAGTGCAGGTGCAGCAGGGATTTCTCAATGACAAACGTGTGAGAAGAGTGTATGTTTATCCTGTAGGTACACTGTGAAAAACACAGCCCCCCCATCGGCACCACGCCTGAGCACACAGCCCGCGCATCAGCACAGCCTGACAGCTGGGTATTATTTATGGCAGCTTTTCCAACTAGGTAGACATTTACAAATCAAAATAACTGTCATCTGTGTTGTCTGAATGTGTTTTTTTGGTGTGTTTCATCCCCTGCTTTCCCTCAGCTACTGTATTATTAACAGCCCTCGGCCTCTCCCTGTCAATCTCTGTCTCCCTATGGATGCTTTCCTGACATGTCACAGACCCCAGACCAAAGCCCCTCGCCCGGCAGATGGCACTCAGTGGCTCCTGGAGAACCCACACGCTTCCAGAAACGCCTGCCCACCCAGCAAATGATGGGGTAACTGAGGCTGTGTTCAGGGACCCTAAGCCCAAGAGCCCCTCAGGGCTACCCACGGAAGCCTGAGCCACAGCTGCCCCCTGCTATGAGAGCTGCAGGGCTTGGGTGGGTACTGTGCAGTCACCCCAAGCCCTCCATGGAGCCAGCCTGAGCTAGGGAATGGACACAGCACCACAGACTGCAACCCACAGACTGGTCAGCCCACAGACTGCAACTGCGAGGAAGGGAGGAGTGGGGTGGATTTTGTGCTGGCCTTCAAAATCTGCTAAGGCAGCCAAAGGGGAGGTGTTACAGCCATCCAGTTACTGTAAGAGGTGTGGGAACAGCCCAGCTTAGGGCTACCTGGGACTGCTTCCCTCTGGGATGCTTTCCCTGCAAAACTAAGCACGGGGTGGGTCATGCTACAGACCTGGAAAATGCCTACAGCAAACTCCCAGGGAAGCCCCAGGCTCAGAATCTGGCTGGCAGCCTCTCAAGAGGGGAGACAACTTGCCCCAGCACAGCAGCTAACACCAAATTCACCTACATTCTCCCCTGGGTTTTCCATGCAGCCACACAGAAGTGAGAGCCGGTGATAAGGCAGCAAGCTCAACCTCCAGTTCTGCTTCATTATGGGAATAGAAATAAATGAAGAGATAAATACACACCAACCCTCCTCACCTTCACTTTCCAGAATAATCATCACCAAAAGGCTGCACAGATTTATCTTTATCCTTCCACTGCAATGGGAACACACATTTGTTCCTAAAAACTGCATCTCTCACATCATGACCCATGACCTGGCTGTAAGTGGCACCTGCTTCGAGCAATACATAGGTACAGAGGTACGTACAGCTGAGAACCTGGTGGGGGGTTCAATTAATGAGGGCTTAAGGAGGCAGCAGCCCTCCCCATTAGCTCTCTATCATGAGCAGAAAGAGCAGCCATCCTACTGTGCAGCCCTTCCCATTCCCATGGAAACCACTGGTGCATCCAGCCAGGAGTATAAATAAACCTCTCAGATGAACCTCATCCTATGTGTCCTTTCACAACCATGATGTCTAACACTCTTATTTGGGGACAGGGGCACCTCTGTGGTTGTGGTGCACCAGCACAGTGCTCTCCCTGAATGTACCTCAATGCAGAGGCACCAGATCCCAAGGAAGTAAGGTACTATAGCCAGGAATATAACAAGACATGGTCAACACCACATCTCTCAACCACGTAGAACAAAAACAGTCCTAACACCAATTTTAGTTGCCCTGTATGAGGTTTTTAAGGTGATAAAGAACAGCACTAAAGACACACTTAAAAAGAACATAATTAATCTTATGGAGCTATGCAAAAAATAGCCCTGCATCTGCCATTCCAGTTTTTACCTACAGACATTATCTGCTCCCACACACACTGCCTTTCCTGTGTTTCCATAAGCATTTTTACCAGGGGAAGGGGGTCTGTCCAAACAATTTCCATGTTTGCTTTACAGAAAGGATTAGACATTGCACAATATAAAATCACCTGCTGCTGCACATGAGGAGAGAAACTGTTAGTGCTACGAGCTGCCACACAGCACTTCTCCCAGACTGCAGCCCTTACACACAGGCAGAATTAAACATGAGAAGGAATGGTAACAAAGGAAACGTCAAGCCTTCCCAGGATCCCCAAAACCTGCTGCTGCCTGCACTTTACCAAGCATTATCACTAATAATTATCAGATTAAACTCCATGTAGAGAAACTTCTCCAATTAATTACAGCCAAAAAAAGTAACAACAAAAGCATTGCCAGACCTACATCAAACTCCTGAGTGACTCTGTGAACCCGTGTTACAGCGGTGAGCCTCTGACAGCAAGGGAAAAAGCCCTGCTTGGCTCTGGTGGAGTAATTTTGTTAACTCTGACTGGTTCTGTTAGTTGACAAAGTGACAGGATCCTGCGGAAAATTCCTCTGTGTGTTTAGTACGTCCTTGGCAGGTGTCAAGGTATATTCCCTGGCTTGTCACTCTCCGTGCTGCCCTTCAGATAGTTATTATTTCATGTAATTAGGATTATTACATGCCAAGATGCCACCCTTATGAATAGCCTCTGGTTGCTGTCATTCACTGCAACATGATGCAGGAGGATGAGTTGTCAGGAAGGAGCTGCCGGGTATGGAATTGCCACATTTCCCTGATTTAGAACAAATAATCCCACGCTTTTGCTGGTCATCCCCTTCCATTTACCCAGTGCCATGCTCTGGGCAGAAACACTCGAGCAGCATGGACAGAAAGTCATTTGCTGTGAAGCACCCACACCAGAGTCACACAGTAACAGCACCCAAAATAATTGCGACATGAAGCTGCCAGGAGGAGGAAGGATAACAACCCTTGAGCTGCACTAGTGCTGTGTTGTGAATTCTCTGCAGTGTTTCTCTTCCACAGAGGCCTTCTCCTTAGCTGCTCAATCCAGAATAACTTCTGCCCATGTCTAACCTCCGGGTGAGATGCAATAGGACATCCATCCCAACTTACACACTTACCTCAGAGCTGAACTGCCTTTCGGAGGATCCACACTCCACTTCCTGCAGAGAGGGCAAACTACACAGGATTTCACACTGCCTACTCAAATGTTCAGAGAGAATCCTCAGCATTGCAGAGGTGGGGTTTCTATAGCAGACATATCAATAATTCCTGCTCTGGAATTATTTCACATAAATCAAAGCATCTGACTTGGACTAAATCAACTTTGATTCTTTCCCAAAGTTCACTACAGATGCTAAGTGACCCTGGGTGAGTCATTGCTGAGGCCCTCCTGTAAAATGGAAGGAATGGTATTTTCTGGGAACTTTTTGGACCAAGCAATCATTGAGTAAAATCTGAAAAATGCAGTGCAAGAAGGCTGCAATCTGGACTAAAGGCTTTTGGAGTAACTGCAATATTAACAAGAAACGCACTTATTCAGTTGATTTCAGATACCCAATGTTTCAGACAGTACACAGGCTCCACAGGGAGTTATTCACAATTACGAGGAGATCAATATTCATAAATCACCTCCCTACAACAGCTGAACAAGTCATTTGTAACAATTGATTTCCTTGATGAATTTTGCCTCTTTTTCAGTTCACAAATTACACTTGAACAGATTTTCCACACAGGTGGGTTTTTTCCCCAAGCCTTTTTCCATTCTATGTAATAGCTGAGAACAGATTTAAGCCCTAAAAGAACTCCAGAACCAGGACCCTTGCCTGCCCAGAGCTCACGGTTGACCACAGCCATCATTAACAGCAATCAACTCATTACCAGCATGGTTATCCCACTTGGCTTACTAGCACGTATGAGCCGCTCAGCTGCTTGTGTTTCTTGCCAGGATGAATACAGCAGTCACCATTAGGCTTCCAGTCCAAATAGGTAGAATATCTAAGTTTGCCATCCTCTTGCAGATTAATTGATCCAATTCCTCATGAACTGATCCAATTCCTCATGAGGAAGGGTCATCAACTGACCCTTCCTCGTGAACACTCTTGCTGGTAAACATGCTTGCTAAAATGTGCACAGACCTCTAAGACAAAAAGGATAAAACAAAGGTAATATAGAAGCCAGGCCTGCTAAAGCATTTATTCAACTTAATAGCTGGTCCAGCTCAGACAAAATTCTCCCTGCTCAGCTTCTTTCCCACACTGGGAGCCACAGATGACACACTAAGCATCCCAGCTCACGGATGCTCCCCTCCATGCTCTGTGCATCACTCCCTCCTCTCTGGTGTGCAGAGCCATTACTAGACACAGCAAACTCAGAAACGATGAAGAGGCATCTCTGCACACTGCAGTTAAACATTTGCATCTCATCCAGATTTGCCGCTTGAGCACAGCCTGCAACCCAAGACCCAAGCAGCAATCAACTAAAAATAATAGCAGAAAACCAGCATCAGCTACAATTCCAGACCAAATGTGTCTGCAGCAGATAGATCTGCAGGAACAGGGCAGGACAAGCTGCCTTTCACATGGGTGCTCAGTGGAGCCCTTTTGGCCCTGGCTGCCCAGCTAGGACCGCACATCTCCAGCCTGGGGCACATCTCCAACACTGTCTCCAAAGAACCCCCACAAAGGGGTGATGCTGGGGCAGACACACGCAGCTGACACCATGCTGCTCATCAAATGAAGAACAGCAGCACAGAATTGCAGGCGGTGAGCCCAGATAAGACTCCCATCTCCCTCCCCCTGCTTAGCCAGCCCTCCTCCCTTCTTCCCAAGCATCTTCAGGTCTATTTTAAGCTGTCACCACCCCAGTCATGCTGCTGGGGGTAACCAGCTCCCTCCGGCTCAGGGCCAGCTCTGCACTTCCACACTTGCCTCCCGCAGCCATCAGGGATCCTGGTTCCACTTCACCAGCTCTGAGATCTGCTCTGCTCCACAGGGGAAAGGCAGATTGATAATTAAATCCGCTATTGAGATATTCACATTCTGTTCCCTTGCCACTTAAGCAGACATAAAACATTTTATTATTCTGCTGATTTAGGAACCTGAATTTAAATATTAGAGTATTAAAGCGATCCTTAATTAGTTGACTGAATGTTCTCCCTTTTATCAGTGTTGACAGATCTTAATTATAGCATGGGCTGTGAAAACTGATAGAACAGCTGATGGCAGCAGCACCGCCAGGAATACTAAAGTGTGTTGGAATTACTTGTCTGTTTTCCTTCTTCCCTCTTGCTCTGTTCCTCAAGCACGCTCTGAAGTCCTTGGCAAATAAAGCTAACGCCACAGCCAAGCCTGAGCAGTTTGGCATTCACTGTCAAGGACATGAGAAACTGCTCACCCTTGAGAGAGCCACGGGCTCAGACTTAGAAAGAAATAAAGAAACCTGCAAATGATGGGAAATTATCTCCCAGTTAATCATTTTCCTATCCACTAATCAAGTGGACATGGGGATTACTATGGAATCAGAGTGCTGAGGTTACTTATTCACTTAAGCCCCGCTTTAAAACATGATTTAAACATGTAGGAATGGTCGTCCCAGTGAAACCTGACCTTAAGGCTTCTGGTTGCTATCATCCATGGCAAGCTCCTGTTCCAGTGACAGCAGGGCTGGCTCGGTGACTGGCCATGGCAGGTAGATCAAGGTACACCCCTGGCTCCTATCCCTTCAGCCACAGCCAGCCCTGACTGTCTGCCAGCACGGATCCAGCATGTTGGCACTGCACCATTCCAATGCCACCCGGAAGAGGATGACAGTTCTGTATACTTATTCATAGCCAAGGGCTCCACTGTGTTGCAGGAATGGATGATGGCTCTGGCAGGAGGCCTCTGCTGGGGTGAATTACATCTCGCAGTAGTGCATCCTTCACCTTCCCAGGATAATAACAAACATCCCACCATCAGGGAAGGTGGCTGGCAGCAAGAGTCTTGAAGAACATATTATTTTACCTGCCTCCTGCAGAGGCCAATCCATTCTCTCTGAAGCAGTAGTATTTAACACCACCTTGCAGCAGTGGCAGTGACAAAACACAGCGCAGGCAAAAGGAATGAAGAAATGGTAACTTGGTTTTGGGCTACGAGCCCATCAGGTTGGGCTACTCACTTGTCCTGGATTCCCAACTCACTAGCCCACTTCTCTGAAACCTACCACCAAATCTGGCCTAGGGCAATACGAGTATCTGACTTTGATTTTCTTTTCTCATCTCTTTTAGCACAGCTTAATTTTGACCTTGGTATTCTACAAAGCAGAAAAACTCCACTTTGCCCAGGAAAGATGTTCAGCCTCATCCAGTCCCAAACGCTCCAAATGCAGTTAATGCTGTTCCTTGGCTGCTCAAACAGGGATGGGAAAGACCACTGCACTCCAGTCATTTCTGCAAGTCCACTCCTTAGAAACCAGTGTAGCAGCGTCTGCTTACATTACACTGCTTGCAGAAAAAGGTTTCTATGAAAAAAGTGAAGTAAATGAGGTAGAAACAATGCATTGGAGTCAACCATCTAATCAACTAAAGTTTCAATACCAAAACAGACCCTACACACCAGAAACACAGCATGGTTCTCCAAAGTGCTGAGTGCTGATACATTTCATCTCTGCATCTCCACCCGTTATATTTCAGGACTATTAAATTATCCCAATCCAATTTTATTCTGGGAATAAAATGTGGTAAAAATAGTCAATAAAATCAGTAATTTTCATCAGTCTGTCTATCCTGCCTTTAGCTCTTTCCTTTTAAGGCTGCAGAAGAGAAGTTTAAATCCCTATAGTACATTGATGCTTTATAAGTTATTCCAGCATGACTGATCTCAACCTCAGGAATGATGTGTGCAAACTCTGCCAGAGCGGAGAAGACAGGCATGGAAGAAGAAACCCTTTGTTGTCATGATTCAAGCATGTGATGGGTTGCGACACCTCTTCTCCAAGTATCATCCATCATTCACAGATGTTCAGCACAGAGCCAACGCTATCTGCTCACCGAAGGGGCATTTGATTCCAACTGCTGGGCACAGCTGGAAGCAAAGCCCTTTTCTTCCCATTATTGAATGAGGTAAGAAGTGAGCTTGTATGCAGTATACACAACACACTGGGCAGGCAGAGGACCTCTGCACTGGCTAACGGCATCTCTCTGCTACCCTATGTCATGGGCAGTGCTCCTATAAGTGAGACATGTCCTCATGAGGACAGCAGGACACTCATTCCACTCCAGTGCTGGGCAGCCAGCACTCTCCAGGATCTCATCAGGGGATGCACCGTCAGCAGGTTCCCATAAACATCGATGTCCTTTACCAAAGTAACCAAGATTATTTTACTCAGGCTGGCAAAGAGCCGAGGCACAATTACTTAACAGCTATAACAATCCAGCCATTCCTAAGCCACCCACTCAGATCACATCCAGGAAGGCAGAGACTGGGAAATCTGGAAACTAGCATTAGAAAGAAAGAAGTGGGCACAGAGTCCTTTCCATAAGATTGTTTTCCATTAGCATTAACCCCAATAGGAACAGTAGTTCTTCCATTACGTGTGACACAAGCCCAGCAAAGCAACAAACTCTTGTTTGTTCTTTAGTAATGGCGTTATAGCAGCCTAGGCTGCTATTGGTTTTGCTAGAGTAGATGTTCTTCAGACATGGTTTCCGTTGCCTTCTGCCTGTGATGGTGCTGATAACCCAACTTCTCACCTTGCCGTATTTTCAGCATTTCTGCTGCTGGCTGGTACCCAAATAAACCAGAAAATAATGGCTTGGAGGGGAAGGGAGATGTTTACTCGGCTTCTACTAATAGCCCCCAAAAGTTCAAGTGGCAGCTTTGACTTTAAGCCAAATGATTTTTCCAGATGGGGCCTTCCTCCATCACGGAGACAAAGCTGGTGTTGCTGTTTCCTTTCCCAGTGCCCACAGCTAATTCCAACCTCAGCTGGGCTGGGAGAATGCCATGAAACAGTGAAACACCATGTGGAGTGGTTGATACAGACATGTGGATTTGTTTCAAAGGCTCCTTCCTTCCCAAAACCCTTGCCACTAGTCTCTTTAGAAAACCTAGGAGCAGGATAGTGGGGAAAGGTTTTGTTCTCGCCAAAATTGGTCTTTTTTAACTCCAGCACTGCCACATTTAATTGGTCTCTGTCTGGGCTGAAGGAGCACTGAAACCTAAGTATTGAGCAGATACCATCCCGGCTGCAGACCCATCCCTGCACGGCGCAACAAGAATCTGCTCTGCCACCCCAGGGCAAAGCATGTGGCCCCCTGGAGGGGACTCCCATGCACAGAGCACAGCACTGCATCCAGCAAGGCACATAGCCAGTCCTTGGACCTGGCTTGCATCGGGCTTCTGTAGTTTAAAAGAGAACCTAGCTGGGAGCAGAATTAACCCAGGCTTCATCCCCCTGCCGCTGGCTCAGCTACAGCAGGTCTGGATCAGCGGGGCCCTCCTGGCTCCTGGCCTTGCCTTTATAAACACACTTAATGATCAGCAATGATGTCTTGGCGGCTTCACCAGATTACACTAATGCCCATGTGCCGGAAGAGCATTTTGCCTGCTTGCAAACAAGCCAATCCCGTTTAACAGGGCAGAGATTTAAGGGAGGCAGCCTGCATGGTGCAGCCAAGCACCAGACAAAACTCTCCCCACAGCAGCTCAGCTCCCTGCTGCCACAAAGCTCTTCACTTAATGAACCTGCCTCCCCTGAGAAGGGAAAAGGCATCAAGGGGACAGAGCATTTCTGGAGGCCTGCTGATGCTGGTTCACAGCAGCCCTTTGCACCAGGCAAGGAGACACTGCTGCCTCCCCGGTTCCCCCAAGCACTGGCCAGCAGGGATAGGCAATGAGTTAATTTATCTAGTTGAGGTCTCCAGGGCTAAACGCCACGGCAGCATCCTGCCCAGGCAATCAATCCGCCCTGGATTCAACACACTGCACAGATAACCCAAGCCAAGAGGCAACAGTGAGAGAAGGGGTCTGCCTGCCCTCCAGCCCCTCTCTCTTTGTCAAGGATACCCTAATGCTTCAGTGTTATCCTCCAGCAGTCCCTTGATGACTCCCAGCCCCAGACTGGTAAAAAAGCAGCAGGATGCTACACTGGGGCTGAGGTTGTTGGGATTGAGCCATCACCAGTTTGTGTCCCTGGTGTGGGATGTGTCACATCAGTCACCTGCCCTACCCCGGTTTCATGTGCCTGGGGATGCTCGGTGAGCATAGCTGCCGCTCAGGGACTTTCCTTGAGCAATCCAGCCTTGAGCACTTCAAAGGATAATGTCACTTTTCTCCGAGGTAGCCCATTACAGAGTCATTCAAAGCAAATCTGGCACATTACAGAAGAGCACGTTTCAGAGATCCACACACCTGGGCAGCTGCCCACAGAGGGAAGGGGAGAAGAAACCATCTCAAAATTGGACTGTGTTTGACAAGCCATCTCTCATCACTGACCTCAGCAAGCTTTCCTCCCACCATCAATGCTTTCCTGCTGCTAAGATTACACTGAATGAGTTGCAGGATCTTCCCAGGGTACACTGCCTTTCTTTGGCCACCATCCAGTGTTTGCCCCATGAGTCCCCTTTCTGTCTCCAAGAAGCTGTCACAAATGGAGCCACAATAAACTTAATACACAGACCACAGCTTTCCAAAGAGTTGGCAGGCGCAGCCAGCAATGGCAAAAGATCAACAGGAATTTCAAGTGTTGTTTTAAATGCCTGTTAGGCTGCGAGCTCCCTACCTTTGATCACCAGCCACACACAGTGCGGTTGTTTTCTTCCTAGTTAATTTGTATGCACATGGTGCCCAAGAGGTTTAGGGTGCCACAGCGATGAGGGCACTAGAAACAAAAGGTGCTGCCTATGGAGTCCTCCCCTCAGCGATGTACAGATTGAGCTGGATACACAGAGAAGGCACAGAACAGGGTGTCTCTTCCTCCAGATTTCTTTGCATTTAGGACAACATATTTTTCAGTATTCACCAATAAAAAGGAGCAAGACCCAGATTTCTCAGCACGCAGCCTGCAAGTGCCTTGTGTTGCCTCAAAGGGCTTCTCCCTATCCAAAAAATGGACCAGATCCCTCCACTGCATCACACCAGGCCTGGGCAAACACCAACTGGTGTGGTGCTGCCCTGGCTCACACCAGCTGAGGCTGTGACCCCCTCTTGCAACCTGCAGCTGGCATTTCCCAGCCTCCTGCTGGCACTGCTCTTGGTGAGCAGCACGAGCTTCCACAACAGTGACGTTACGGGAGCTCGCTGTCTGAGGACATAAACCACTTTGCAGCCAGCTGCAACACCATTTCAGAAGGCAGCACAGTAAATCAATGGCTGCAAGTTAAGCATTTTGTTTATGCTCCACGCAGCAAGGCTCTTCCCTGGATGCGAAGCCAGCACCAGAGAGCTCTGCCATTGGATTTCATCGTATCCAGCCTCACCCATGGCCAGAGGAGCTGCCTGGCACTCTGAGCAAGCTGTACCACCCTGCGAGGTGCTGTGATGTGGAGGCACCCACCCAAAGGGTCTGCTCCAGCCCTGCTCTGCTCCTGCTTCAGGCAGTGAGCAGTTTGCTGACGGCTCAAAGATGCTTCAGTACTGCCTGCGCTGGCTGGAAGGCTGCGCAGCATCCACCACCAACACCCCCTTACTGGTACCAATGACCTGATCCTCCAGCCACCTCCCAGCTGGTCCAGGCATTGCCACAGACTGTATGGATCACACCCTGGCTTCTGCTTCCAGCTCTTCAGGGGACCAGTGCCCCACACCTCAGACTGTTCCCCATAGAATCACCTTCAGTCCCAGCTCAAGCCACTGTAATGGTGCTTCCGCTTGCTCCCACCCTCTGGATGTGTGAGTGAAGAGCCTTTTATTGACACTTTTTATGATTTCCTGGTAAAAATAGGTCTCCCTTTACTGCAGAGGTGAGACTGCAACTCCTATAAACCACCAACACTGCGAAGTCAAACAAGTCCCTCTCCCCACATAAACAGTGCAGAACAAGCCCAGCAGTCACTCACCCATGCTTCCAGGGATTTCTGCCCCCACCCCCTTTTCCTTTTATCTGAGCTGCCACTTTCAGCCTCTCTCCCACTGCTCCACTCCCTGTCCTGCCTGCGCTGTCTGCGGCATTTGCAGGCAGGCACTGGATTAAGGGAAAAGCACGTCAGGAGCTTTGCTGCTATTGTCCATCTTGCAGCCTGTCCCGAGTCACTTTATTACAATCCCTGCTTTCAGATGCAGCACCACTCACACAGGAGACACACTGGAAAGACCTTACATGACTGCTTTAAGCTAGAGCTTAATAGCACTTGGTATCAGGGACCTCAGAGGACCACAGTATGAGATGCTGCATTGACATGAACAGTGGTAATCCCAAAGATGCACTGTACAGGTGCACACAGGGACAGGCTGAGAGGGGAGGCAATTTACACAGCAAGTCAGGGAACACCACCGCAGACACAGCGCTGACAGCCTGGCCTGAGATCAGCACATCACCATCTCCTGCTCTTGTTCAAACACGTGTGCGCACATGGCTGTACGTCATTGCTAGAACAGGTTGTTGCCTGGAGAAATAAATGGCAGTGGAAGGACCAGAGGAAGATGCTCTGTGCTTTGCCAGAGGCTGCACAGCCTCCTAGCAGGGTGCTGTGGACAATAGGAGTTAGCATGGCGAGAGACTAAGTAATGATACTGGGATGACTCTGCCTCCTTCTCCTTCTGCAGTCACGGACATGGGCCCTGCAGGCACAAGCCATTCTGCTCCATGGTTAGCACTCAATGCTCATGAAAATCAGGCTGCTGTATTTTTCCCACTGAACTGTGGGCTTAAGCCTGGATAAGCAACCCAGAAAACACCGAATGTATGCGATTTATCTTTCCGCTGCACACTGGTCCAAGAAGCATTACTTGTATGCTTCCCCAGACATGGCTTGAAGGTGACTTGAGCAGAGGTAAGTATTTCCCAAATCAGAGGATGGGGAATTACTGGGCTGCAAATGATGCACAGGCACATAGGGCTGGCCAGCCCTGCTTCACTGTGTTGCCCTGGTCCCAGGTCTGCCTTCTGCCCAGGAAAGTGAATGGTGATCGGGGCCAAATAAAACAGAGAGGGAGAAAATGAGTTTGAGGTATACACACCCCCTTGCTCCTTCTGAATGCCCATCCTGGATCTGCTTACAATAAGCATTAGAGTGGAAAGACTATAGAAAGCCTTGTTTCTCCTGTCTCCAGCCAAAAGCTGGTGATATCCCCCAAGAAAGGGGCAGAAAGCTGTCTGCAGGTAACTCTGTCATGCAGCTCCTTTTCGATCCTCAGGAGACAGCTGCATTTTAACAGCAAAGCAATCCCTGCACTTATTTATAGTTAGCATGGTAGTTGCAGATCCTTTGGGATTAGGGACATTACATATGTGAATGACAGCAATATTTCAAAGGATGACAGTGATAGCCAATATAGACTGTTGAGCTCCCTGCAAGGAAGTATTATGAAGCCCATAAAAGCTGCAAAGGACTTTGCAATTGCCATCAATTTAATGGAGAAGACGCTGTGATGATGGGCAACAGGCAAAAAACTGAAAACAGATTTCCCAGCTGAGACAGGAGGGAAATGGAACATTCTCAGCTAAAAACCACAGAAGGTAGGGAGCAGAGCTGAGAATTGAGCACCGATTCCTGCATATCGAATCATGGCCATAGGCTACAACATGATAAGATTTCTAAGAGAATTCATTCAATAACCTACTGTGAGGGCTTTGTGGTGCGTTCGTTTGTTTTGTTGTGGGTTTTTCCCTGTGGTCTGTTGAAAATTGACTACCATATAATTACTTGTGAACGCATCTTTCCCACGTCTTCAGCCAGCACTGAGGAGGTGAGAAAGCTGTATTTATTCCAGTTCAAGTGCTTTGCCTCTCAGCAGAGCAAGTGTGGAATAAGTCCCCAGGCCTCCCAAAGGGAGTGCATGGACCACACTGAACTCCTCGACCCCTCTGCAATATCAGCCCTTGATTGCTCCTGGCAGCCCAGGCACGGTGATACCGCTACGCCACTTCACACCAGCTGGGAAAATAGCTGGGAGCCTCTAAGCCTCTGCTCATATCTCAGATACTGCTTTCATTTCAGTGCAAGGTGGGTACAGGTACCCTGGGATGAATTCAACTGTAAATATTTAGAGTGATTCATTGTTTGGCTTCTCTCTCCAATCTAAATAGTCGGAGCTGTCAAAATTGATCTGAGTTTTTATGGTACAATACTTTATAGAGAGGACAAACCATGGATTAAATTTGCTGTTGTGTCCCAAAATAGTTTTCAAACATCAACACAGGCAAGATACACATAAAAGAGACCGTTTCCTTGTGAAGCAAGGCAAGTTTCACATCACCCTTTAACCAGCTTTCTCCCTTGAGGTGCACAGCAGAAAACTGAGTGAGTGAGCTGCCTCCCTCTCTCCTTCCCCATCACAAAATTAACTTGGGCCTGGTAAGATGTCCAGGATGGCAGCAAAGCTAAAAATAATAATGAGTAGCCCTTGCTTCTTTATTATACCATTACTTTAGTGCTAATCAGACCAGAATATTGGTTTTGTTCAGTGCCTATAAATGCTCGAACTTCTATTTATGTAATCTACACTCTTCCTGCCCCCCAGCAAAGAATAAAAAGGAGTACAGATCATTCAGCTCTCAGGTCCAGGGTTGTTCATGAGTTTGCACACCTCTTTGCAAGCACACAAGCCTCCTAACAGTGTCGATGGTCTTCTCCTATCTTCCCCATAAGAAGAGCCTGACTCTGTTTCCTTCTCCACTGCAAGGAAGCCGCAGACCCAAGAGACTGATGGCAGAATGGGGATGAATATCCATAACAAGGAATTAGCTGCTTGCAAAAATAAAGACCAGATAAAATCTTGTATTGTAATTCCCAGGTCTCCAGGACTTGAAGCAGTAACCTCTAAATGACAGCAGATGTATAAGGATACATGTGTATTGACCTAACTATCATTGTGATGGGCATATCACTCATCTTGGGTTTAGTTCTGAGCCACTGCTGATGCTGACGCTGCCCCACTGAGACTGTCGTGGTGGCATCAATCGTTTTGATCACCTTGTTTTGGGATGACCCTTTCTCCACAGACACCCGCTCCCAACAGATCCCGCTCTCGCTGCAATTCTGCTACAGGCAGTGGGCAACAGTGTGCGTTCTGTCACTTCATGGTGAGAAAGGAGCACAGCAACAGAAGGAAAAGCCCTGTCCAGAAGGAAAATAAAGTTAAAAAGACAGAAGCAGTGAAAAAGGTTTTCCAGCTAGAAAAAAAATCCATGGGTGCTTATCACTAAAGCTTTCTAAATGTGAGCCACTGCTTAGGTGGGAAGCAGTCATAAGCACGTCTGGCTACTGGTTGTAATTCCAGGCAGTCCACATCCCGCTGTAAGCACAGGAACATTCCAATTACACGACGTGCTAGAGGAAAAGACAGCAGCGGCAGCTTCTTGAGAGAAGGCCAGTTCTGCAGGAGGCACCTTCCAGCATTCCATGCAAAAATTATCAAGGAAGCCACTGTGAGGCGATATTATATCGAAAAAGGAAAGAAAAAAAGACAAAAGCTGCATGGGCAGGTGAAATTTGTGGCAAGGCAATTAAGAATTCCTCACACAAATACACCACCGTCAGCAGCTCAGGGGTTATGGGAAAGCAAAAAAGGAGGCAAGGAAAGAAAAAGTCTAAGGATGCTCTCAGTTTTTACAACTATTTCGCATGAGTCTGTTTGGACATCTCATAGTGAAGCTGGGGTTTTTTTAAGGACACAACTGTAAATGTCACCAAACGCACATTTTGACATTTGAATTCCAAGATGAAGATCAGTGCTGCAGTCACAGGTCTCCACTGCGTGACTTGGTGCATCCCTGCTAAAGAACAGGCTGTGACAGTGACTCACCTCCATCTTCAGACTACTTCCTAATGACCAGAATAAGCTCTGACTGAAAGAAATGCTATGAGATGCTTGTTGACTGTCACATAGGTATAAAGGCCATGGAAGTAAATCTGTGCCTCAATTTCCCCATCACAAGATGCAGCTACAGCCTTTGCTTTGTCTGACTGCTCCCTGAAGCAGAGAGCCTCTTACTGTGGGTTTCTGCACCAGGATGCGCAGAGCAGAAGAGGCACTACAGGGACATGGTAAATCAGGAATACTAAGCAAGCTCCCTGCCTTGAGCTGCAGTGTGTGTGACCACAGCCACACCGACACCATACTGTGAAGTAGCATTTCCAAGGGAGAGGGACACATCTAGAAGAATAACCCTGGAGGCAGGAGAAAGGGGCTGCTTCCCAAAGCACCAGGCTACCCCTCCAGAAGCCACATTCCATCCCGCTGGATTCCCAGCAGCAGACAATTAATAATGCAGTGGCTGTCTGCTCCTGCAAGGGCCCCAGGGAGGCAGGCCAGCAGCTGCCTACTGCTTCATTATTGAACAGATCTAAGAACAAACGTAATCTGTTTTTCCATTCACTTTCCAGGGATTACTGCATGCTGTCTTCGTCTAGAAAGTGTCTCCACTTTTCAAGCCTTGTTCCATCAATTTGCATATCCACAGTCAGAATATCCTGACTTCATAGCATTATCTCTAGATCTCAGACCCCCTAACCAAGCCATGCTGCAAAATCAGACCACGAATGTCCAAGTACTGGAAGAGGAGAAACCAGTTTCACAGGGTTCCTCTGCAGAGCAGGTGAAGAAGAGAGGAGCTGTAGGTGTAACAATTGGGGGAACAGTTGTAGATGCAGTCTTAGGTTCTTTAAATTGAAAGCAAACAACCCAAAAGACACCAATTAGGTTTGCCATTGGACCACAGCCACCTCTCCTCACTACCAGTATCAACCAACAGGAGATGCTCCCACAGCACAGGATGCAGGCATTGTTCAGTCAAACAGGGGCAGATCTGTCACTTTGTTTGCCTTACAGCAGCATTATCCGAGTCACTAAGGAAAAAAGGATATTTGCCTTTTGATTTACCTAAGACTAATGTAGCAGAGATTCCCTAAGAACTCTTGGATCACAACTGCAAAGCAAACCCCATATCCACAATGTATACAACAGGGGTCAGTAAAAGAAAACAGAACTTAATAGGAGCCCTCTGAAGTGGCTCAGACCACATCCCTAGCACCACAAAAGAACAAACATCTTCCCAGCAGATCACTTCAGCTGGATCCTCACGGCTGTCCCACAAGCATACCTACAGAGCAATGCCACTCCTGAAGTTTATAAACAAGGTAGGCAGAGCAAGGCTCAGATTTGCTATAGCACTACAGACAGATGGATGACAAGGGTGACTAGTCCCTGATCGCCAACCAAGAGACTTTTCTGCAAGATATGGAGCAGAAACATGAAATTACCATTCCCCAGGCTATTTCCACACAGTTCCCATTTGCAGCTGTCAGCAGGTGGTATGGGAAAGAGAATCTCATTTCTGCTGCCAGAGGCAAGGAGACCATGGACGACTCTTACGAATACAAGATTTTCTGAGAGCAGTCTGCAACTTTTCGGTTCACTATTTTTGCCTCAGTCCCACAGCACTCGGTATACCTTTTCTACATGAAGAAACAGCTTAAAGTGCTGTCATGAGCTAATAGACAAGTCTTAATGGGCCTGCAGATCACTGGCCAACTTGCAGGCAAATGTTCCCCTGCATTAAGGCAAGGCTATTAGAGGAAGAGACATCCTTTGGAGTATCAGCTGGCATTTCCGGCACAAGATAATGCTTTCCCTGCAGAGACATGAAACTTTCAGAGGAAAGGAAGAAGAAACACAGGATAAGAAGAGATAGAAGAAAAATAGATGGAGTCTGCCAATGTTGCAAGATGGCAATTGGGCAGCCAACTTCACTTAAGATGTGCTGTCACAGATTCAGGCCTCAAGAACTTGACTGCTGTATCTAGTAAGCACACATCCACTTTCCAGTAAGCACACATTCACTTTCCTAAAGTTACACAGCTTCTCTGTAATCACTGCTGTCATTACAGAGTTAGACCTCTAAGGACATTCTGCCCCATAACAGGACACCAGGATTACAGTTCAAGTGCTGTTACTCTCAGGTCTAACCTCAGAGCTGAAGGAATCAGAAGATCCTGTTTGCCAACAACACAACAGAGACAACTTAAGAGTTACTCAGAGGCTTCATAAGGGCCAGGGCTGAGAACAAGAAGTCCTTTTGATACATATCTGCAACAACACTAATGTGTATTAACCCACAGCACAAAAACTCTTTTAAACAGCATGAAGAAACCATTAAGCAAAATCCATCAAAAACATACAAAGCCATGCTTGCAGAGCAGGAAAGAGATGGGAGGAAATGTACAGTGCTTTCTGAATGTCTGGCTAGGGAGGAAATGCTTGCAAAAAGAATGCAAAGACCCCAAGGAATCCATTAAATTCAGCATCACCACAATGCACTGCTAGTGTGGAAGGCTTAATTACACTCTAATCATAGCCTCTAACTCAAAGTGCAGACCTGTTTCACTGAGATTTGTACCTGGAGAGGACATGCAGTACTACTTTTCAGAGATATTTGCCAGCTACCACCTCTTGCTCCAGCACAAGAGGATATCTGATGTCTACATGCAATGCACCAAATCAGAACATACTCCCACCTCAGCATCTTGAAATAATTGAGAGTCCTTGGAGCCAAATGTAGAAGTGGCTTAGAAGCATTAAAGCAGTAGCACTTTGCTCCCACGCTGTGTGTTCACCTGAAGACCTCAAAGCTCTTTAAAAACATCAGTGTCACAAGAAACTTGCTGAAGCCATTATTAAACTCATTTCACTGGTGGGTAGACAGAAGCCTAGACAGGATAAACAATCCTTCCACTCAAGACTGATCAGGTCTGCAATGGCAGCCCAAAACGATCAACTCTTATTTTCCTATTATCCCAAACCCTTTTCCATTCCACTAGTAAGGCAAAAGACCATTATTGCAAACTTCTCCTCCATCCTAATTCACTCTCCATTCCCATCTGCTTTGAGACAGCAGCAAGAGAATTACCATGGCTGCTTTTAACTTTGTGCTACTCAAACACAGTCACAACTGAAAAACACTACTCTCATGCTGTAACTGTCATGGGCAGACGACCAGCTTGTAGCATAACAACAGGTTTGGTAAGCAGGAGCTCTTGCCACACATCAAAGGCTGGATACATAGAAGTAATGAAAAATTTGAGCCATCCTTCTGTTACATTAATGACATTGATCAATAAAAACACTATACTGAACAGCAGAATAGAGTTGCTAAAGATCATTGCTGCTCCTTCAGGTAAGTCAGCTTCTGAAATAAATCTGGTTTATATGGAACCTGAGAAGATACAGAACAGGCTGAGATCACCAGCAGCTGTAAACTGATGCAGTAGCACAGATGACAGTGGAATTGCTTTAAAATCAGCTTAGGACTTGAGCATGTAGTGCTATGCAGGGGTAAATAATACCCATAAAAATTAGGCAGAGGCTGAGGGGTCAGACCAGATGGAAACTGTTTTCTGCCTTTAGTCTCCATGTCACTTCCATGCCATGGAAGTCTCCATGACAGTCTACTTTGGATACTACCAAGATACCCAGGGTCACCTTTGAGATCCTAGCTGGTACCACTGATCTGTGAGATTGTATCTCATGAACCAGGCTGTTTCCTTCAGACTGAAAACCAAGGATGACTATAGCACAATTCATCAGTTCAGAAAGGATCTCCCTCTCCTGTCCTGCTGAGCCAACCTTTCCCACCCATAACTGATACCACACACTTGGTCTATCCAAAAGATAAGAGACTAGATGGGAACACCAGGCGCTGTAGGCTTGGGACCCGACGGGATGAGTCCTGAGGGAGCTGGACGATGTCACTGGGGGCCACTCTAACCTCTGAAAGGTCACGGCACATCAGGGGTGATTCCTGAGGATGGGAAGAGAACAAATGACACATCTCCAAGAGTGGCAAAAAAGAGGACCCAGGGAATTACACCTTGGTCTCCGGGGAGGTGATGGAGGGAAGGATCCCAGAAGATCCCCTGAAGGAGGAAAAACCTTCACCATGACAACATATACCCCTCAGGGACAACGTACTGAGGTGGGCACTGGCGCAGGCTCAAAAAGCAGGGGTAGCTTGTGAAGGAAGCACCCGCTGTACACAGAGCATCAGTGATCTGCAGAAGCCCTAATCTGATCAACTTGGATTAAGCCCAGAGAGATCATTAAGGTTAGCAGGATTCCAAGGCATAATACCAAGCTGACTTCTCATGGGAGCTAGACAACTCCACTTTGATACCCTCCCCTTAGGCTCAAGCACTAGACTGCAGCTTCTGGAAGCAAACAAAACTGGATAGAATACAATCAACTCCCAAAATAAAGTTAAAAATTGAACGATTTTCTGCCAGTCCCCCAGAAGCTTTGCCTGGAAGCAGATTCTGAGGACATGAGTAATACCAATCCCAAAAGAATAAAAGAAAATGCAGTGTGACTGCAGCATAGAGAAGGAAAGCATCTCCCATGAAACGCTGCAGGAAGGGGACCAGCATTTGCCTGCATACTTCAGGAACACCAGCAGCTCTGCCCATGATTGGTACCAAGCTGGTACTACCCATCCAAGGCAGGTACTTTGGTACTAGCCCAGAGGTGAGAGTCTGAGCTCAGATTCCTGCCCCCAGCCTTGGCTGACAACCTTCCATGCACAAGCATGGCTGGTCAGGCGGCTCATGATCCAAAACTGTCCTTGTTGCACCTTCAGGTACCATTGGGTCTCAGGTATTATTCTATTTTACCCTTACAAGCCCCAGAGCTCAAAATAGGCTTTTTCACCTTCCAAAGAAAGAAACCACTTCACTTGATCCTTTATACCAAACAACAGGTAACTGGGAGTAAGAGGTCTCCCAGCTCTCCTCTCTGTTGACTTCTCTAACCACAGCAGACATGTCTTCAGACTCCTCTGTGGATGGTGCCACGAAGCACATTAGAGCAGACAAGCTGCACAGAGCCCTTTGCTGGCATCGCTTGCTCTGTTACCTTCCAGATGCTTGGCAATCAGCAACTTCGCCAGCCCATAAATCGCACAGGACTCAAAATGAAGTTTCTTGCCTCCGCTCCTGGTTTATTGACCCCGTGAGGCATTAGGGGACTTTTTAGAAGCAGAATGACAGATGAAAGGAAAGGTAATAAAACAGAAGTGGCTCCCAGACAAACAAACCCAAAAGCATCTCTGTGGGGAGTAAAGCTTATCTTAGAAACATTCATTCTAGCCATGGCTCTGCCACCAGCTCTGCAATAGGCTACCGGCAGCTGATGATTTTCTAAAGACTCTGGCATAGCCACAAAGGAACAAGCAGCAATGCGTCACGTTGTCTTCAGCAAGACACTTCAGAAGCATTTATGCTTTGCACACAGAACTCATGTCTCTACAACCCAACACCACCTTTAACACCTCTCCAAGTGCTGGGCTGCCAAAGAAGCCCCCTCTCACTGACTTTTAAGCAGAAAACCACCAGCAACTTTAGAGGCAGCAACATTTTCCCCTATCTGAGCAACTGCTGTGCAGGTGTGAAACAAAGATGCTCATATCAGCTCATATCGCCTGGTATAAAGGACAGCACATGGGAGGATTTGGTGTCACTTCTGTCTCATTCCAGCAATAGCCTCCAGGCAGAAAAAAGTACCGTGACACCCAGGCCAGGGCTTATCCACTTCCTTAGCATCAAAGCCCCATCAGCACGACAATGACAAGGGATGTTACGGTGACCTGCTTCTCTAATAAGCTGCAGGGTCTCAGCATTTCTTCACCTTGCTGCCCCTGTCTAGCGAGCAGCATCGCACTAATCTGCTTATTTCACCTCGCCTTCGCCTGAAGTTTCCTGCCAACAACAACAAAACCCATTCTGTGCATTAGGTACGCCTCTGATCGCAATCACCCAGCCCTGTGTTACATCCCGCTCCCCAGAGAAGGAGCCTGCCGTGTTTTCCAGTTCCATGCCCCAATCTCTTTAGACAGATTTCACAGTCATTGTGAAGCTGAGCCACCCGGGTTGCATGTAGTGCCTTCACTTCAGTGTTTATCCAAGGTGCTGCAGGTTTCCAGCTGGGATCTCTCAGCGATTATTTCTATACCCTTCACTTCACCCCTGGATGCAAGCATGTACTGAGGAATGAGCAGTAATTAAAAGAATTGGAGTCTATTTAATTACCTTCTGACATGATAGCGCAACGGCTGCCTTCAAAGCGGCAAGAGTCCCAGCAAATGGAATCTAATGGAGCAGCAGCATGGGACCTGCATCATATTAGTCCAGGTTGCCTCTGTTTGCAGAGGGGAAGCAGCAAGCTTCTCATTTCCAGTTAGGAAGCAATGTGTCGCTTTCAGACCAAAAGCCAATGGCCTTCAGGCTGTGGCATCTCTTGGCCATGAGAGGTTTTGTGGGGAGCAGGCTGGGGTTGCTGTAGAAAGAAGGCGCGTTGCCTGAATCCACCCAAACGAGCCAGAAAGATCTGGTTTTACACAGGTCCACAGTAACTCATTCCTCAAGCACAGGGAAGGTCTCATCTCCCACAACTTTGTCCTGACTCCTTAAGCAGCAACACGTGTTCTGAAGTTAGTAACAGCCTGGGAAGACAACATGAGATACGAATTGTGAATGTCCACCACCTCAGGTAGACCCACGGCATGAGTGGTTCCTAAAGGAAACTCCGATGGTCTGCAAGTCCCAGCGGGAACTCATGCACTGGGATACTAGGAGTGAACAATTCCACCCCTGCTTGCTGTTGTGTCAGGACATAAATGCTTCTCCTCATCACCCTTTCATCTGGGCTGGGTCTGTGCGAGTCTGTACTTACGGGGGTCATGACCCTGCAAAAGGCACCTTATTTTTATCTACATTTCAGACAAAGGAAGGGCTGGAGCCCTGGGGAAGGATCCTCCTTCCCTGCCTCCCAGCAGGTGACATCAAACCTCCTGTCGAAGGAGATGGCTTTCAGCAGCTCCCCTTCCTAACAAGCCTCACCTCTGAGCTGTACCCTTGACCCTCTCACAAACCTTCTGCCTTTGGAAAGCATAATTATCTGTGGGGATCTTTGGGAATTAAGGAAGCCTGTGTGATGGCTCAAACCTCCCTGTGCCAGGACCACCACTGCAGCAACAGCGCTTCAAGTCCTACCTTTGTGGATGCTGGCTCCCCACACCAATCTGAGACAAGCCTGCGGTGAAGAGACAGGATGTAGAACCCACAAACTGTTCCTCTGCAGAAAGGAAATGAAAACCAAGTAGAAAAAATCTAACCACACATTCTCAAGCTCAACAGGAGACTACCTGAAAGCAAGCAAGGGAGGGAGATCCTTCCAGATGACAGCAGCATCCATGCCACCAGCCTGATTCACACCAACTCCAGAAGGAGCTGTACGTGCAGAGTGCCTCTCAAAGCAATATGCTTTTACTTTTGTAAGTCACCTAGGAACTTACAAATACAGGCCAGATGTTTCTTGAGAAACACATGGTACCTCCTAAAATAGAAAGTCCTGCCAGAAACTGTGAGGATATTAAGAGAGGTTTCTTAAATGATAAAAATTGAGTTTAGCGAAAACGTTTTCCCCCATAAACCATTCAGTTTATTCTGTCCCAACTTCTTTACTATCTTTACTGGTGCAAACAAGGGAAGAAGATGCCTGTCTTCTCCTTAGCTGTTTGCTGGACATATTCACAATAGAGAATGTCCTGATTGATTCTGGATGCAAGAATCAATGTCACATCTCTGTTCTGCAAGGCGCAGTTTCTCAGGACCCAGTGAGAATATTCACATCTATGACTTGAAATTAATTATCTGGAAAAAGCGTTCCACGCTTTGTTTAAAATTCATTGTTTCTTGTAAACTCATTCACTAGAATATTAATAGAAAGAAAATATATAAAGGGAAAAAACGCAGCTGACAGGATTTTGGTTAAAAATTCATACCAGTGTTCACAGGACTTTTCAATTTCCCAGCTCTGGGTTGCATCAATTTCGATGCACAGGCCCTGAAACAGGCCTGAATTCTAATGCTATTTTGAAAAGAAAAGGCATGATGAATGTTTTGGCAGATTCTTGATTTTCTTTTTAGCTCACTGTGAAGATGTGATTGAAGATGCAAAGAGGCAGCATGGAAAAAAGGAAGGAGATGAAGGACAGGATGTTACACAGGAGGAAAGAGCCTGCATAGGCAGAGGCCAAAAATTGTGTTTCTTTTAATACAAGCTTGGGTCCAAAGCAACCACAGTCAAGGCAGAATGGTGCACAAAACTACTTTGCTTTGGCGGCGCTCCACAGGGATGAGGAAACTGCTACAGGAAGATAAACAAGACCAGTGGCTTTGAAAACACCCATGTGCTTCTCTGTTGACTGTCCCAGTGACCAAGCCACCCAAGCATTCAGACCCTGTCACTACCTTGAATACCACTATGTATTTCCATTAGACAAAACAAATACTTACGATCTAGAGTAATGCCATTCTAAGTTGCAGAATAGAAGAAACTGGTGGAGAAGGCAGGAGGGAGAAAAGACTGAAGTAGTTCTTAACGAGGAACTGCCCTGTAATTACATAAATACCCCCTCAAAAGGCAGCAAAGACACACTGAATTAGCACCCAAACACTTCAATAGGCGCAAACTATTTCATAGCCAGAGCTCTCCTTACCACACACCCTGCAGGTAGCAGAAGACTTGGCCTCACAGATGGCATCTGCTCTCCATCCACCCCCTGTTTCTCTCCAGCAGTAATTGAGCAAATCACCAGCAATCAGAGGAAGTCAGCTGCTCCCAGCCCATAATGAAGCAGGGCTGGAACAGCTGTGCCACATCTTTTTACAATTATCCTTCCTCCACCTCTCTAACTAATGACAGTTTCATGAAGAATAAACCTTGCTACACCTGAAATACTTCAAAATAAAGGGATGCCCTGGCTCTGCTTCATCAGTAGTCATGAAGGGACAGCACCAGAGCAAGCTGCCTCACTACGTCCATTCAGCCACTGTTAAGGGTGTGAAAATACAACCTGTAAGACAAGCTGAGACGTGAGCTGGTAGCCCTGGTGCAGGGGAACATATCACATACCTAGAGAGAAAAAACCCCTAGCATTAAATACCACCCAGGGCACTGTTTGGTGTTGTTACTAAATTAGCCTTTTGGCACCATGGCAGTGGTACCTGCCTGCGAAGCCCCAAAACCCTCCCTGCTGCACTGACAGCAGCGTGGATGGCTGGATTCCAGCAAAATTCCCACCAAAAATGGGATCTGAATCCAACCCAGCTCATCATCTCCCCCCACCCCAGCCACATGCACACCCTTCTGCAGGAGGCAAAAGCTCTTCATGGAGAGCGCCAATTGCTATCCCTGCACTTGGGTGCTCAGAAGGAATTCTTTGGTGAGAAGCATTCAGAGGATCTTCCCAGGATAACAGTTTGCCAGCACAATGTACACGCTCCTCAGCGGCTCACATCCCCCTTGCCAAGTTTGGTGCACCTCCAAGCTGAGCGCAGACAGGATGGGCCCCTGGGTACGTGTCTGCATCAGGGGCAAAATTAGCTCCTGTTACTGACAGCATCTATCACTCATTCCTACTCTAATCTCTACCAGGGGAAAGATTTACAAGCAACAATGATGAAAGAGAAAAGAAAAAACAGTGATACAGAGGGCAGGGAAAAAAATATCAAAGCAAAGATAACAAAAGCATTTGTGAGGCTGGAAGAAACAAACTGCATTATATTACAGGGACCAAGGGATCCTTATCATGCGCAGATAAGATTTTCATTCAACATGTTGGGAGTTGGGGTTTTTTCACTGCTTAAGCAGATTCAAATACATCGCCAGGTACCTCCAGCTCTACAGGGGTTTTGTTTTAGCCATGCATCATTGCAGCAGCTTGCCTCAATAAAAATCCTAAGGAAACACATACAGTGGGAAGCACATCAAAGGGATACAGGTGTTGTATGATCCTTACTGAACAGCTACAAAAACTGAAGGTGGGAAAAAGATAAAGCTCAGATTTTATGTCAATGTTATCCTTTAAAAGATTTATTAACCCTTTAAAAAGTTGACTGAAAAGCTATCAATTGCAGAATAATCAGTTAAAATGAACCTAACCCACAGATCAGACAGCACACTATTAGACAGCATGTATTAGTAAACGACTATGCAATGCCAAAATTAATGAGCCACAATGAAAATTATTCTTCAACTAAAACATGACAAGGAGAAGAAAGAAACCACCAACTGTGCTGCAAAACTCCCAAATCATCTTTGCTTTGTTTCCCTTAACAAACCTCTTGATTTCTTGGCTGAATTAATCACAAATAAAACTTCTGGATGCACTATTCACTGAGCAGCCTATGAGGCAGACCCCTTCCCTCCCTGACACCGTATAGCTCATGCTAACTGAAAGGTACCTCCCCCTGTACTAACATCATCCACAAGAACAGTGTGATTAAAGCGTGCCTTCTACGCACAGGTCTCAGAGCACCCGATCAATAATTATTAATGGAGCTGTACAGCAATTCATCCACACAGGTACTGGTGAAATTATGCTGCTCCTTTTGCCATCACTGTGCCAGAGGGAGAGCCAGCCCTGAACTTCCAACCTGACTTCACTGCACACAGCCAGCTGGAGGTGTCAGGAGCCTGTCTGCATCACATTATATAGAAGAAGGAGGGAGCAAAAAGATGAAGAACCTGACCTATCTTTAGAGCAAGCCTCCCATGAGGTTCCTCTAGAGAACCCCATTTGGATGGGAATACCTGTAGGATACAGGCCAATGGGAGCTGAGAGGTAGAGAGCCCAGCGCTCACAGAACATTGCACTGGAGCTGCTGCCACGCAGGGTCTCACTATGAAGAGCAGAGAGGGAATGTGGAGCTGTCTTGCCGCCTAATAGCATTCTGTCATTCCTCTTCTTCTGCTCCTAGCAAAGGGAAGGGAAAGCATCAACATCTCTCTTGAAACAACACTGAAATGAATGCGAGGAAATTACCCATTTGCTAGGAGAGGCTATATGTATGCGGATGTGTTTTGGGATGTCTGATTTGCGTTTCTGGGCCTCAGAGTGCCCCTAATAGAATTCACAGTGGGTTGTGAAGATTGCCATCCCAGCTAATCAAAAATAATAAATAGCTCAGGCTGAGCAGATGACTCTCCTACAGCATGGTGGTTATCAGAGGGATCGGTCTTAATTTGAGGCTCCATTCATCAGCCCTGCTAACAGGATTGTGCAGAGAGTGATATTTGACAGAAGTGTTTCTGAAATTCCTAAACGGAGAGAGTGCATTGAGGCAGACAAGATGGATGTTCCCATTAAAGTGACTGTGCTGGATGTCGCAGCGTCCCCCTCTCCTCACCCAGCAACAAACAACTGATGGACACACGCCATTACAGCGAATACGGTGGCCACAGATTTCTCCTCATTTTGTTTATCTAAAGGAAAAGATTTAATTTATTCCAAGGATGAAGGGTGGCAGGAACCTGGCAGGAGCCTGTGCTCCTGGCTGTGTAATCACACCGACAAACAGCTCTGAAGCTCCACCTGGAGAAGGTGGTGAGGGCAGGAGAACTCTAAGGGACATGTACACACGTGTAGGGAGTCAGTCATGGCTGCTGCAGCACCTTTCTGCAGCCCTGGGCAAAGCGGTTATTTAAAGGATTAAAGGCCAAAAAGGACCTCCTGATTTTGTGATCCACATACCCTGCAGACAGAAACATCAGACAATCCTTTTCTCCAAGTTATCACCTATCACCTTAAATCCAGTTTAGTTTTTAAACCTCATCACTCTCACTACACACCCCTGCCATGCCATATTTTGTCTTGATCGTAACCTGCAAGGATGGGTCTCCCCTATGACTGCTCATCCTTCATCATATGTCTAAGGAACCTCTCTCAGCCTTTGCTTTACTTGGCTGGACATCCCAATCTCTTTAACCTCCAGTCATAACAAAAAAAAATAAGTAACTTCTTTTTTCAGCCATGCCAAACTGAGCTCATCTTCTTTGGTCACCTGTACTGCAGCATTAACACATCTCTGCTTCTGTAGCAACAGCACAGTGGATGCATTTCAAATTTGCATCAGCATAACCTCCCTTTGATGATTCCTCCCCACATCTTGATAGTCCCCAGTTTCATGAGGATCTGTGTGGCAAAGGGAGGGATGCCAGTCTGATTTACACTGCAGCAGGTTGTGTGGCAGACCCCAACCAGGGCACAGCAAGCGTTTTGGCACAAGTCTTGCTGCAGGTGGAGTTAATCCCTTGCAAATGCCTGCCCTTCCCCACCTTCTCAGGAACCTCTAAGACCACCGAATCTCTTTCCAGTCTGTCTCCACTTCATAGGGACAGAGGTGGATTCACTCCTGCTCTGGAGAGTTGTGACCAAACCAAGCAGTTTAACAGCAAGAGAGCTGGCCCCAGGTAACACATGCAGGTCATAACCATTTGCTGTGAGAAAGCTCTCCTACAACAGATTAAGCCAGTAATGAGGGATTCATGAAAGACACATTAATTATTACCACCACAACCACCACAGACCTGCAGTCTGAGATGTGGTTGAGAACAACTTTCAGCACTAAAATATGCTCTTCCATTTCCTGGGAGAAGGAGAACACATTTTCTCCTTCTGTCAACAGCATGGGTTGAGGGGCAGATCAGACACAGTGAATTGCTGAAAGGAAGTAAGAAACCCTACTCCTGGATCAGCTGTGCAGCAGGCAGGTACCCACGTCCCCACGGCACATGGGGAGCAGTGAGTGCTCCTGCTGCCACAGCCTCCTCTCTGCTGCATGGCCCCGGGGGCCTGTGAAGGTTGGGGGCTCCTGACAAAGAACAAGGCAGAGAGGCAGAAGGGAGCAAGACAGAAGAACAGAGGGAGGAAGAAACAGGAATGACCAAGTTTCTCAGATCCATCATCCAAGCAGAGCATTCTGCCCCAGATTTTGTAAACAAGAGTAGAAAATGATAAATCCATAAAGTTAATGGAATTCCCTGTATTCTTCCCACCTCCCCTTTCATTCTCTTCACTTGGAGCCATTCCCTTTGGCAGAAACAAAGGGGACATGAAATACGCTGGAAAAACCTACTCAGCTCATGCCTGCTGAATAGAAGACCTTGAATAGCTACAGGGCTGAGAGTTACTGTCCCAGTGTGAAATGAGAATCACCGCGAATCCTCTTCAGAGACAACCCCGTGCTCAGGGGGCAGAGGGGAAATGGGACAGGTCAGCAAGGGAGAGGGGAAGGAAACAAGCATTTTAACAAACAAAAGGCAAGAGGGAAGCGTATTCTGCAAGTCAGAAACAGCCTGGCATTTCCAAGTTAAATAAAACCAAAGCCTCTGTCCGCATGCTTCATTGTAACACTGTTGCTCTAAATCCCCTTTTATCCCTTTAATTATGCATGGAAAAACCACACGACCTCCCTGCTCATATGCTCAGCAGAGCAGTGGCTCACAGTGCAGTAGGCTCATTATACAGCTTTAGTGGGGCTGAGTGCTCTGAATTATTTAAATCTCCATTAAGCCTCCGCTATGGCATATCTGTGTGATAAACGGATCAGGTGCTGCTGCATTTCTCCCCTGGCCAACCCCTCTCCCATTCCTTCCCCTTCTCTCTCCTTCCTCCTGCAGAACTCAGTAGGAAGGGAGATAATTGCCAAGAGAGAAGGAGTTTGCACTTGTGCTATCAAGTGTTCCGTTGTCATTTAAAAAAGGCCAACTGAGCCAAGTAATAAAGCCACTTAATCAGGATTAGCACTAGAGGGCATGGGAAGGTGGTCAATGCATAACTTGTTTAATGGCCATTTTATTGTTTAAATTAAATAAAACTTAAATCATTATGTTTTACTTAAGCAGTGTGAATGTCTCATCCCTGTCCCCACAGCATCACTGCAGGAGCACATAGAAGAAATGGTGTGTTGCCAGAGACAGGGGCAGGTGTGATGATGGGGCTCAGCCCCAACATAGGGAGTCATCTAAAGAACGTCTTCATATGGCTGCTCAAACACCTCTTCATGGCATAGGGTGTCCAGACCTACCAAACAGCATCCCAGGGACCATGGGAGGAAAAGCACAGGTTTACACTTTTGTTTTCCTTGGTTTCTTGCTGCCAGGGACAAGCAGATACATGTGATATCAAGTCTGGGCACATAGCAGCCACCAAGTTTGGAAAGGAAATAACAGAAGCATCAGGTAAAAAGGCTTTCAGAATGTTTTTGGGGTTTGGGGAGGAAGTTCTTTCAATGGACAAGATCGACAGCCCCTAATATATCTCCTTGCCTTTCTCAACATCATGAAAGAGGAAGGATGCCATGCCCTTCCATCACATTGGACCAGGGCAAGTTGATGATGGAGCTTGGTATTGGTACTGGCCTCAGTACCCCTCATCTCCACAGCACATTCAGCTCACAGAGAGCTGTGTAACACCTATCACGAGCTACATATGCCTGTCACCTAAGGTACAAACACACCCCAGTAAAAGAATCATTCAGAGCAAGCCAGCTCACAATGGTTGGTAAGGGAAGCAACAACCCAAAAATACAGTTATTACATCAAATTCACAATTCCCTACCCCATCCCTAAAACACTGACCAGGACTTAGCTCCTGCTCCAGCACAGGTTTCCTGAGTGGCAATGAATAAGTCCCAGATCTCCACAGGCTTTGGCTGCTGGGCTGCAAGATGGAGATAAGAGTCCATCTGTTACCCGTCACGGCTGCAGCAAGGCCAGAGCATCACAAGGGGCTTTTGGAGGTTGAGATGACTGGTGAGCTCTCCCCACAGCCTCAGGAAGTGCTTACTGAATGGGGCAGGAAGCAGGTGGAGACAAGGAGGTGCATTAAGTTATTCATTTGTGAAAGCAACTGGAAAATGTGCTGAGGATTTGAAAGTGTTTGGTGTTAAAAATAACCTGTTAGAAAAAGCACAAAATAAAGGCCTCTTATTTTAAAAGTCTCTCTCTGTATTTACTTGAGATAAATGGCAATTGCACAGTGGCAGCAGCACACTGGCAGCATTTTCGTAAGACGTGAGAAATAGATGGCAGGACTCTAGAGAGAGGTTTTGCCCATACATCATTCCCTTCCCCTCACAGTCTGAGGGACACGTGTTGCTGTGACATCTTTTACTAAGATTTACAGAGCAGTCATCTCGTCAGGGCTGTGAAGGCAGCCTTGCTGCCACAAAGCTGCTGTCAAAGCCTGCACCATGGTCAGGAGGCAGCAGTGAACCCTGTCTTCAAGCCACAGTCCACAAGCCATCCAGAGAGGCAACAAAGCCCAGTCTGCTGCACCTGCAAGGGGACTATTTGCTGTCTATTCACACCATCAGTTTTTAAACCCAGTATTTATTTTGCTGCTCTGGCAGTGTTTGCTTCTCCAAGATGCAGAAAGCGATTAGAGCTGAGCATCCTATTCCCAGCGCGGCTCCTTGTTACCTTTGGGGGTGATGGGGAAAGCCTGACCTCCTGTGCCCCAGCAGCAGCACTGGAGCTGCCCTTGCCCTCAATTTCTCTCGCTCTTGCCAACTCCCGTCTGTATGTTTAAAAATAGCATGAGTCAGCCATGAATCAACATCCTAAAATGTAAGGAACTGGTTTTAAAATCAGACTGTGTTTTAAAGAGGAAGATGCTGTGTTGTTGGGTTCGGTTTGGGTTTTTTAGTATGTGAAATCTCCAGCAATGACCTCTATGTGCTAAGACTTCCTTTTGTAAGTGAGATTGATAGTAAATATTCACAAGCGTGAATCATGGGGTTTACAAAGTAAGTGCAGTTTTGCTGACATCTCTCAGACTAACTTAACTATATCAAGTCATCCTTCCCCAGCATAACATAAAGCATTGTCTCCCATTAATAATAAAGCCATAATAATAATAATAAAGCCAGGATGGGCACTCAGACCTCACTGGGTGCCCCCAGCCCTTGGGGTAGCCTGGACCAAAGCTCCGGAGCTCTGCCAAAGAGAACCACTTCAGCAGTCTCCCATTGCCCCATCCATCCTCCTGGAAAGCCAGTGTACCCGTGTGCTGCTCCCAACTTCCAGTGACTGATCCCATGCAAGCGCCTTGAAATGGATAACCAGAGAAACTTCAGTATTAAACGAAAACCACTATTAGTTTCTAATGCAATTAACAGCCCCCTGCCAAGAGAGCCAATAAGAGCACTTCATCAGACCATTATAACCCTGGAGGGTATAGAGAGGCTGCCACAGTAACTCCTTTAATTGCCCTTAATGTTTCATTAAACACAATTACATTTAAACCTAAACTGTGCCATTTGTTGTGGTTTTAATTAGACAAAGGGCAAGATAAAAGGATTGGATTAACCTCCTCTTCCCTGCCTCCCCTCTAGCAGGGGCTGGCTGCAGTCTGAAACTGGATTGCTGAGGCAGCGGGGAGAAGAATGTCAGCATGGATGGGAGCTCCAGATGGACCATGAAGGATGGCCTGAAGGACAGCAATCCTCTACTTCCACAATCACACTGTTAAGAGCAAACAACACCCCTTGAGCTCATGTAGATTGTATTTCCCCATTTAATCTGTTTGAAATCACTTCAGTCATTTCCCTTGTATATACCTTTTACATCATGGATTAAAGGCTCTCTCAGTTTACCAGCTTGTTTCCATGATCTGCCCCAGTACCTCTGCAAGAAAAGCTGGCAGCACCCCTCTGCTCTGAGCCTTTCTCCCTCTTCCATGCTCTGTGCTACAGCTCCAGACTTTGAACACAATCCGGCAGTTTCTTTGGCATAATGAGCAATTCCCATGGTCACACTTGTTACTGGTGCCTTTCCCCTGTTAGGGAGATGTGTCAGCCCAACACTTCTAAAGAGAGGCTACTACACTGGATGTACGCCCAGTCCCATATGATTGTAAAGCTGTTCTTGAAACATACGCAAAAATAAAGCACAAACCCACTTATTTGAGCCTAATAAAGAAATCCATTTCTTCCTTTGTAGAATTTATTCAGTACTTCCCTATATATTGCTTCTAAATTAGTGGTAAGGTATAAATGCTGGGATTCTGCACCCTTATTTGATGTTGCATATCGCTTTAGCAAACCAGGCTGCCTCCTCCATTTTTCCTGAGCTTTTCAGTGATTCAGAGGAAACAGAAAAGCAGATTTAGCTGCAGTGCCACACACCCAAATCAGAATAAACTGCTGAAATGCTGCTCTGGGCAGAGATTTATGATACAATTAACATTTTCGTTGGTTTCTAATGACTTCTTTCTTCCTTTTTGAAGCTGACAAGAGAGTAGGAATAGCCACAGGGTATAATCAGACTGTCTGCAAGGTGGAAGGCAAATGAAGCAGAGCAGAAAGGGACCCTCTGAAGCAGGCGGGTGTCATTATTATCTCTTTGTGGGAGCATTAGCACCATTGGAGGGCACTCAGGCACCACTGGAACAAGAACAGCGTAAGGACTTGAATAGAACAGAGGAGAAGATGAAAAGAATAGAACAGGCACTCAGTGACAGGTCTGAACAGTCTCCTTTGTGCCACAAGACTTGCTGAGATTTTGCTATCGCTTGACAAGTGCCAAAACTCCACAAGTCTGATCCAAAGACTACACATGTCAACAGGAAGCCTCCCATTAAACTTCAGGGAAACTTAGCCCAAGCCAAGGTGTAATAGATCATGTACCGCCATTACAGGAAAATAAGTGAAATCCGTCTTAGAATTCTCACTACTAATTTCCAGCCATTTTTCACAATATCTCTCATCATCACAGTGTCTACTCACACAATAAATCAATGCTTTCGCAGAGCTGCAAGTAAAATGAGGGGATGGGGCAGATGAGAAAGGTGGTAGAGAAAAACGTGTGCCATTGCTGAGAAGTAATTGCAGCAAGAACAAGCCCCCCTTTGGTCCATTAATACAGCTAAGTGCTGCAATGGTACAAGGTGGCCTCACCAATCACAGAGACAAAGCCCTATCTTCATTTGAAAGGGAACTGAGGCACAGATGAGGAGGTTAATCAACACTGCAGCAGGGCAAGAGCTGACACACAAACTGGGTCAGCTCATGTACAAAGCAGGGGTGGGATATGTGGGGTGAGGATGTACCTTTGTAGACAAAGCTCCCAGTGCTACTAACTCCTAGATTAGAGAGCATCATTGTTTAGCATGGGGAAAAAGTGCCACCAGAAGCAAAAGAGAACAGAGCAGCCCAAGGAGGATAAATCTAGGCTTTCATTCTGAGGTTGTGCAGAGTAGAGCATGTCAGCCAGGGATCACAGTGCTACAAGGTAGAAATACAGAACTTTGAAGCAGCCAACAACAGCCGAGCTGGTTGCAAGCTGCCGCTGTTAAAAAGATCCACAGGGAAACATCTAAATGTGCCATTTTCAATTTACTCCATCACTAAGTTTTCTGTTTGCTCAGGAGTAACGCTGTAACAGTCCATTGCTGCCTCTTCACCCTCTGCAATCCCCACTGGCAACTCCTTTCATCCCTGCTGAGGTATGGAGAAAGGAACGTCTCTTCTGACCATCACCATGGCCAAGACAACCCAACACTGGCATGATATAGGGATAAAAATGTAGGAGCAGGGACTACTCCATCAGCAGAGGCTGCCCGCCTACAGTAAAGCTCCACCCACCGCTGGAGAGCATGCACACATCACTCCTACCTTCATGCTTCTACCTCCAGGATTAAGGGGTGACCCTGAGGTTTGAGCTTTGGGGAGCAAGAGGGACTGAGGGGCAGGGGCATACGAGGGAGTGGGGAGAACAGCTGTTAAGCTCTTAGAGATAATAAATTGAATAGCTCTGAAATTGGACCCACAAGGATAAAAGTGATTTTAGTGCCTATAAGACCGACTATAAACTCAATCTGTCAGACAGCAGCAGCTGTTAAAGATAATGGTCCTGGTAAATTTAACTTCCAAACTGCCACAAAGGGACTAGTGTGATGTTAAGTTTCTCCCTTCTTTGAAAGGAGGTGGAGAGAACAAAAAGAAAAAAGGCATCAAAAAACACACAAGATCTTAAACATGCATCTCCAGTCAGCTAATCAAAAACCTGCTTTGAAGAGCCAGGATGGGCTGCATCCCATGGGGAAGAAGAGATCCCCCAGAGGCTTTTAGGCGGATGAATACCTCTGGGCTGCTTTGATAGAATTCCACAAATGATACCAAATATTTGCTAATCAGCCAAGGTCGGCAGGGAAAGAACTGACCCCCTGCTCCAAACCCAGGCAACTCTTCATTATTAAAGACCACGCTGTGGCTTTATCATAAGCTCTAGGCAAAGGAAAGCATCTAGCTGGATGGTCCCTGAGCAGATGGTGACTCAGAAGCATCCCCTTTCCCTCAGTCCTCCCTTGCCCTGGAAGAAGAAGCCCTTCGTCCACATCAGACCCCTTCAGGACTGAATCCCTCCCGTAGGAGCCAGCCCCAGCACAAGGCGCAGCAGGGCAGTGCGAGACCAGCCCAGCGCTGGCTGACCCTTGCCATAGACACACTCACCAGCTCTCCACAAAGCGTTGCATGAAGCAAGTGTCCCATCAAAAACCCAGTCAGGGTCTGGCCCCCACAGATCAGACAGAAATCTCTAGGCTGGCAATGTAATTCTTCAAAAGCTATTTTCCCTGCCAAGCAGGTAATACAGCGTGATTGAGAATGTGTTTTATGCAGACCACTGCTCCAAATAAGCTATTTGCAGCAAGTGCTTTTAATATGACAATTAAACTACTTAGGCAATTTTGAAAAGACAGCAGGATTTGGCTACAAGACAGTCCAATTACCTTCTCCTAACAAAGCAACCACATCATCAGCTTCTACAAAATACAGCAAACAAGACCTGAACGGTCCTGAGAGGAGGAGGGCTGGAGGACTGATTCCTTCTGGATGCATTTCAGCAGCACTCATTATTTCTAACCGGCACTCAAAGAGTGTTAAAGGTCTCAAGTCAGCAGCAGAGCAGTGTAAACTAGCTTGAAGCTACTTCGAGATTAAAACTCCGGATTTTATTCAACATTATGGATAATTTATCATTTTTGTTATTACCCAAGGACATAAGAAGAGTTCAATCAAACTTAAACACGTGGAATGTCTGGGGGAGCATTTACAAATACACTAATGAAGAGAGACACCCCAAATCCCAGTGTTACACATCTCATTGCCACTGGAAAGCCCTGACTCAAACGCAGCTCCTCCAGCCTTTTCTTCGTCAGTGGTATGGGAGGACAGTACAGAAGGGATGTAGGATTAATCCCTGTGAAATGATTTATCACTGCAACCATGGACAACACAGCCTCTGCCTCAGTTGTCCGTCTCTTCCCACCAGTGAACCTGGGAACTCTATTCCCAGGAACATCCAAGTTTGCAACTGGAGTTCCCCTAAAGCAATTCCCCAACCAGCAGCAGCACTGTGCACATGACACACACTGGTGATCTTCTCCCTCCCTCCACATTTCTTTGTGCTCTCAGAGGGGAAAAAAGAGAAAAGGGGAAAAGGAAGGCCTCTGCGGGCCCCCGGGTTACACTGTGACCTACTTCAATCCACACTGCGGTCCATTATTACCAATCCAATTATTCCAGACAGGTTAACTCAGCTTTAATTTATGTCAATCCAATTACTTTTTCTTTTTTTATTAAATAAAGAGATCACTTCATGCTTCGAATGAGTTATGCACACTGGGTCAGCATCACAGGGAAAGAACCTGGAAATGCTCAAGGTCAAGGTGGGCTCCATGCAGGAAATCCATGAGTTTGGGGGAGAGCTCCACTCACCTCATCTATTTCGTGTTTTAACTGGATCTCTCACACAAAAGCCTGCGGCTTCCAGGACTCTGCTCGGGGAGCAGGAGTGGTTTTCTGATGGCAAACACGTTGTAGCTGAAGTAAGAGGCACCTAAATTAACTAGATCTACTCTGCTGCAGTATCATAGGGCAGCTGAGCACAAAGCTTTCCCCTTCAGGGGAAAAAGGAATCCAGGATGGACATTGTTCAAAGACACAAAGGGGAGTCAGATATCAGATTCCCAGAAACATCCACTCAGTTCCTCTCTGTCAGCCTTCTCCAGAAGTCAACAGCAGTGGTGTTTTAAACAGCCCTGCCACTACCTTCACTCTTTCAGTCATTGCCAGGGCTCTGGCCAGCTTGCCTGAGCAGTCAATAGGCTTGTGTTAGGGTGGTGGTAGCTCTTGCTGAGGCGCTTCCCCTGAGCTGGATGCAAAGCCTCAGCCTCTCTGTCAGCAGTGCAAGGACTGAGGCATCACGCGATGCTTTGGTTCCGTGCACCTTCACAGCTGATATTCCACGCTGCTCCAAGCAAGGACTTCAGGTGACTCAGCTTAACTCCCACTTCTGCCACTAAGCCACCCAATGACCTTGGCAAACTCCTTTTGACTCGCATGCCCTGGTTTCCTCTCCCATGGAGTCACCCTCCCACTCTGCCTCCTACCCACATGCACCTCAGGTCAGTCACTACAGTCCCTGCAAAAGAGCAAACAAATGAAATCCAACAGCCTTTTGATGGACCACTTCCCTGGCTCCCAAACAGGCCACGAGCAGAGTCTTTAACATGTATTTCTCAGTTATTTCTCCCCAGCGTTTCTAATTAGGACTGAAATCAATGATTTTAGCTGCCAGGGCAGCAGGGTCAGTTCTACAGATAGCTTGGATCCCGGACCGTTTCCAAGCCTTTGAGTTAAAACCTTGAGAGTGTATCTTGAAAAAAGGGACAGCTGCTGCAAGTGCTGACACTCAGCTTTCCAAACCAAAGTCCAATAGCCAGGAAGACACACTCTATAAGGGATGGTGCTTCCAAAGCAGAGCCCTGGGGGTTAAGGCCACAGAGGAGTGGCCGAGTCACAGTGAAGAGGACATAAAGCCTAACTACATCCAGATGGGGAAAGGAGAGATGACAGATTTCAAGCATGAACATTAAATCATTTCCAAAAAACTCTTTGGAAGGAAAGGGGAAAAGCACCTCAGATCAAGAATGCAATGTCAGCCAACTGTTTCTTTAACCTCCTCACCTGAACAAACCAAGGATTACCTGCATCTTGGACTTCACTAGATTTGTACAACAGGAGTATCCAAAACCATCTCTGTCAAGGACAACACAAGAAATCCTCTGCCCAAAACAATGTCCAGACCTTCAAACACCGAATCACTTTGGTATCCCAGCCAATGTGCCCTTAAGGGGGAAAAGCCAGACATTCAGTTGGGACACCCTGCAATGCCAGACACTTTCTGGGGGCAGAGACACTTCAAAGCAGTGCCATTCTAAGTGAGGATCCCTGGAAAAGAGGTGGGATGTTACCTCACCCTCGCAATCTCTCCTGCTTTTTCATCTTCACACTACACTGTAATTCCCAGCAGCCTGGGAGCATCTGTTCCCTATGCCCCCCACATTACCTTGGGAATGGGAATGTTTCTTTTTCCCCAAATACAGTTTTTTATCGAACATCCTAAGAATAAATATCTGTGTGCACACACAACTGGACATGGACTAAATATGGCCACTGTACCCCAGTTTTAGATGGGAACACAAGAACAGGTCAGTAGGCTACTAATAGGGTACTTAGTACCCAAAGGCACCACATTAAGTGGTGAAGGACTTCACAACTTCTTTACTACAAAGTTAAACACTGGATAAAGAAAGCACCAACATGCACAAGCTTATTACATTATTCTTTTCCTTATCTTCAGGCTGTGCCATTAAGGAAGTGCATGAGAAACTGGAATTTTGCTGTACAGCTACAATAGATGCCCACATGTTTTTCTAGAGGACTTCATGGATGCTGCTCTGTGGAATGCACAAATCCACTATGCTCTGAAGCAGTTGTTGAGTTGTCTGAGAACAGTCAAATGAAAACACAACACCAACCAAAACCAACAGCTTTTGCAGAAGGATTTTTGGCATTTAGGAAATGCACTAGTAAAGCCAGAGTACTTAAAGGCCCCCTTGGGCATGCCACTAAAGCAATGCAGATGGGTTTCCTTGGAGAGAAAAGAAGACCAGAAAACCCACACCAAAACAAACCTAAAGAGAAAAGTCCATGCCCACCAAGTGGCTTTGAAATTTCCATCCCAAACAGCAAGATGACCCCTTGGGCCAGGACAGCATCATTTCAATGACTGCTGCTCTGCCCCGCCTAACTGCAAGAGCTGGAAACAGCCAACATTCTCAAAGGGCCACAAGCTCTTTCCCCTATTGTTTTAGGCTCAGCATCGACAGAGCAAGTGAAGGAGGAGTAACGGTGACAAACATGAGGAAAGCAGCTGTATTCACTTTCCCTAGGGCTATTTCTGCCAAGTCTTAAAATAAGACCCAGATCCTTCACCCTCCTCCCACTACACTTGCTATCACAGATGCCAGCTTTCTCCCCGCTTGTCTGTGACCTGGCACTCTATTTCCTAATTGGGACCCCTCCTTTTGAGGGCAAAGTCTATGAAGCGCAGATGAAAGAAAAGGCCTCAGTTCCTGCTGTGAGAAGGTTGATTTTGGGTGAATGCAAGGAAGAGAGTTTGCTTTCTGCAAACAAGGACTGGAAACGCTTTCAGCTTGGGTATGCACTGAGAGGAACCAGCGCTTCAGGATCTCTGCCCTTCATTTTGAAACCAGTCCCCGAGCAGGCTCTAGCTCAGCATGCATTTTCATTTCACTCATGACATGTGCTAGTGTTGGTTTCCTGCCCACCCTCTTCAAAAGCAGCAAAGAGAAGACAAAAAAAGAAGAAAAAGTACAACAAAAAAATGATGCCGCTCTCAAGAAATGGCACTTTAGGCAGTCTCCACTACATCAGTAATGACAGTCACTAGTGCCTCCAAGGACTTGCTTTCTTCAAGTCAATACTACATTCTGACAGCCAGTTTATTCCTGGAATCCATGGGCCTCTCTTCCAGATTCAGTCTGGCTCAGACAATCATTCCTCTGAGGCTTTTATCCAGCTTACAGATAGTAAAGATACAAGAGCCAAACAGTGAAGACGTCTTTCTGCTGCTCTGCTCTTCTTCACTAAGTGGCCATTCTACCTGCCAGGGTTACCCTCACCACTAAGAAAGTCAGAGGTCATTAGGAATAAAGCGGAGATGCTAAAACAAATACCACTTCCTGGATTCCACAAGGCTTAGGGTTCAGGCAATCCTCTATAGCTTTCTCAAGACATTTACCACTATACTGAGTTGCATGTACATGCACAAGAGGAAAGCAAGGCAGAGGACATAACTTATATGAAGAAACCATGATTTAAAGTGCGTCAACTTGGCTGCCTGAGCCAGAGCTGGGGTCGTACCCACCAACATCTATCACCAGTTTTGGTGTCTCAGCAAGGAAGGCTCCACCTTTAAGAACTGCCCACCTTCATCACTGAAACATCATTAGCCACGGTCTTTTTCCTCAGGATCGAGGAATAAAACATGGTCATTTTTAAAGTAAGCTTAGAGAGGAGAAAGCATGTACTAAAACAACTCAGTTCAGCGCAGCACGCCCCTGGCCTTCACCTGCAAAGACACAAGCATAATTGCAATACTAAACAGATAACGAAATGCCTCCAGGACATGAATGGGGTTTGCTGAGATCAACAGCAGGGTCTGTGCTTTGGTGAGAGCAACTTTAGCAGCTTTCACACCAAAAGGCAAGTGCTTTGTGCTCACCTCCATTGCTGTCCCAATTTTACTCACACCCTTGTATTTCAGGAAAGGCCATCTCTGCTGTAAGCCCTAGACAGAGGCTGGGTTTTAGGGCACATTCAGAAAGGACTTGTTCCTGTTGCTGTGTTTTAATGTGCCTGACTGTTCTGGGTTGCTGGGAAGAGCAGGATTCCTTCCCTGCCAGCTGGTGAGCAGCATGGGCAAAGAAAAAGAGTCACAGTAGATTAAACTGCTGCTTCCATCTTTGAAAGACCACAGTAGGAATGTCATGCCACAGAGTTGCAGTGGTGTCCTTGGGGTGCTAAGCCTTTCCTTTCTTATATGTCAAAAGCCTTTGATGAAACGAAAGCTGCCTATCAAAGAACATCTCTTCCAGCAGCCAAACTTAGCTCTGCTTTATATATCACCAGAGCCTCTGTCCTCCTCCCTGCACATCCAATGCCTGGAGGGAAGGAGTTAACATGAAGTTCTCTCCTGCTACAGCAAAGCCACACAGGTGGTGGTGTTCAATGGGCAGATCATGATAAGCCTGGGAAACAAGGAATGAGGCTCTTCTCCAGCACCCTACACACCATACCTACCTCTGCAGCACCAGCAACAGAACATTGCACTCCTAAGAACAAAACCTTCTGGTGCCACAGAAAATTCACCATTTCAGCCTGCGAATTTCAGACCTGGTTGGTGACTAATGAGGTCCCGGGAGGTAAGGACTGCTGCTGTTCGTAAAGCTATGGGGAAGAGTGGCAAGAGGGCTCTGTAGATGAAATCAGTACGTATTTGCACGTTAATGTAATTTAACCTGAAACCATTCTGTCTCTTAAACCTCTGGAGTGGCAGGGAAGACCCGTGAGCGAACAGGCAAAGAATATCTGTATTATGGAGAGGGTAAGGTGACACTCCATAACGCGCCAGACAACTGAGGCTAGCAGGAGGCTGTACAAATAAATAAGAACAAAAATAGATGGTACCAAAATGCTCCTTGAAGGCGATCTCCACTACGCACAAACAAAGGGAGAATTTAGCCTGGCACGCGCAGTTAAAGCAGTGTAATCTCCACACTCACAAGTTTGCATGGCTGTACTCTTAGAAGGAGCTGCTTTAACAAAGCCAGATGTTCACACAAAGTCTCCTGAGGCTTCTGAAAATCCCTTGCAGTTAGGAGCTGTCATGATCAGTGTTTGGTATAAAATAATGCCAAGGACTGCTCAGCTCCCCACAGGACAAGGTAATTCTTGGAGGTTTTGTTACCTCAGCCCTCTTCTGCTTGTTCTGCTGATCCAGGACAAACTCACCTTGCTGGTCCAAAGCAACGACGACAGGTTGACTGTACTGCTTGGCTTTGTCCCAGCTCAACCTGTCCTTCCACAGATGGTGCAGAACCATAAGAAGTCACCTCCAGTGCTCCAGCTAACTCAGCAAACAGATTATAGACTGGGTGAGCTCGTAGCATGCAGAGCCTCAAATATCAGCTGTGGATCTGTGGCCTCCGACAAAACCTCTATAGAGACAGGCCTTCAAGCGCAATGTACTCCAGGAGACCTATATCTCCAACCCAGTCATGGCCACCATATACCATAGACACACTCTGAGCTGGCTCTCCCACCAGCAAGGGCTGCCCATGCATCCCAAGCAGGTATTCCCAGCCAAGCTGAGGTACTTGCCGTCTTCCTTGGTCAGATCCCAGCACTTGGCCCAGGTCCCCAACCTTCTGTAAGCATAGCCCTGGCAGCATGACTCCAAGCCTAAACCTGACAGCTTTGCTCAGCTGGAGTCAAAGGTCTTTAATGAACATGGCACTCTTAAGAAGGGACTGAATCAGAACAAAGCAGTGGATAGAGCCGAGTCAGAATGCATAAACTCACAGCACAAACCACTCTGAAGCAAGTTGCCTCCTGAGCACATCTTCCACAGCAAGAGGCGGGGGGGGGAAGAATCCTGTGAAGTGATTAAGGATATTGCTAAGAAAGATGTCACGAGTTGTAGGATTTCTCATCACACCTTCTGCGTGAAACTGCATGAGGCAGGATGCAGAGCTCTCTCCTACATGGCCCCTTTACTCTGCGCTTCAGCCTGCAGGGAAAGCACTCCGGCTCTCATTAGCCACAGGACTGCTGTTACCCAGCCTTCTGCCCGTCCCCTCCCAAGTCTGGAATCCAGAAACTGTCTGCACTGCAAGTTCACTTCACCTGTCCTGCACAGGGCCCTCAGGGGGATGGCATATGGTTATGGCATAACCTTGTGATCCTGCACTGCTCCCCTTGTCTCAGCCACAGCTCCCACTGGCTGAAATACAGGATGGTGAACAGCCGGGCCCACCAAAGCAAGAGAAGAACATTGCTTCCTGCCAGGTTGACTGCAACAGCATCACACAGGGAGCTTCAGTGAATATAAGCAGCCTCTGGTAAATACTGCACAGGCTTGTTTAGCCTGTGGCTTTTTACACGCACCCACCAGACTCTTTATATGTTCCAACACAGTGTTTCTTATAGCGGAGAACAGTGTTATGCAAGGCTGAGCAATGAAAGCAGAGATTGTTACCAGCTTTAACAGGCTTTGGATTATGCCAAGAACAAGTCCCACTCTGTTTTAGTTGCTTCAGTATGATATCCCACATCTTTTCTATAATAATCAGATGCTCCTACACTGCAATCGGGAGAGAAGACAAACGACTAGTAAACATATGAGCAACAATCTCTTTAAAAAGCTGAGAGTACTGCCAAGAATATCTGTAATCTGATTTCATCCCCTCCTCTTTGCCTTCCATGACCTGTCACTGGACCTCAGTGTGATCTACCCCGTGGGTTTCAGCCTGAGTACACAGATGACTTCTGAGCGGACCAAGAAAAGCAAACTGATTGGCAGGTTGAAATTCATTACAGACCCACATCATTGACTTACACCAACCCGTTAGCTTATTTATGAGAGTTTCACTTGGTTACAGGTCACTGAAGAAAAATTTAGTCTAGACTGGTGATGCATTTACTTTAGGAAAAAAATGCACTTAATGGTGACCTGAACATCAGCTCCCCACTATCTGCAATGCAATAGACATACTTGAGATTGAAACAAATGTATAATCATTTCTGATGTAAAAAGACTTCTGTTGAACAATATATTGGGGCTGTGCTCCCTCCCGGGCATAAAAAAGAAGTCTATTCACCATTTATCGTCTGCCACAGCAGAGTTGAACTGTAAGAGCATAGCATGTTCTGCTCCGTGCAGGAGAATGAGAACTGCAGCCACTTGCCACCTCTTCCCCTGCGAGCATCAATTCCAAAGTGACACACACAGATTTTTGAGGCATGTAACAGAACACACACACAAAGGCAGGAAGAATGCTATACTGGAGGGAAAAAAACCCTTGGGTTTCGGGTTGGGGATCCAGAATAATTGCTAGTATGTAAGACCGACACAGCCAACACAACAGGTTTCGTGCTGTTATCCCAAATGGCCACCCAGGAACACACTCCTCTACAGCCAGCTTCACAGATCACCTTCCAAGTTTAAAAGTGACCACTTTTAAGGGACATAAGTTTCCAGTAGCATTTCCCCCACTGAAATGACTCTGGTTCTGCAGCTGAATAGGGTAATCCCCACCCTAACTTAAGGTTCTGGGCTGCTGCTCTTGGCAAGCTGTGCCAAGTGAGCCATTCCCTTTAAGTCTTCCCTAGGCTGACTTTCTCCTTCAGAAACGGCCAATGGAAAAGAAAGAAGTCGCTGTCCCCAGATGAAGCCCCTGTCTGAACCAGTGCTGCAAGGAATGGGTAACACAGTACAGCAGATTGCCTGCTGCTCGGGTAATGCTATTAAAATGGCCAGGGCGGAGATGGAAATGAACAAAAGAGCCCCTCTACTCACATCCTTTAGTCCATACTACAGCTCTCATGTGCAGCCCTGCAGCTTCTACACACTTTGTGCCTACACCAAGAGTTCCAAGAGCAGGCAGCACAAGAAAGCTTGTGAATCACAGGAGCCAGCGGGGAGGAACAGGAGGAGCAGAGGGCAAAGGGTTAATTTACACCTTTCTGTTCGAAAATTAGCACTGGCTTTAACAGTTTCCTGCGGAAGATGGGAGGAAAAGGGAAAAGCACCACATCCAATGGCACGCCTAATGACTCCTACACCTCAGAGGCTCTTTCTTTCTAGTATCACTCCAAAGCCAGCCACAGGAACACTGATAAATACAGCAGCAGCAGGCAATTTAAACACAATGAGAGGAGGCTGCTCCCGCCCTGAGCACCACCCGGGAGTGCAGGTGGTGGTATGCAGCTGTGCATGAGCAATCCCCATCACACCCTGAGCAAAGCTGGAGTCTGGCTCCAGTAAATTCCTCTCCTCTTACCTCTGAGGAGAGGTCAGACCAGCTGGGAGGGAACCAAGATCTGTGTTGCTGCAGGCCTGGAGGGATTAACTAATTAAGCAGCACTTATTACAGTGAAGCAAAGCTTATTTCACTTGGCCTGTTTAAAGTGTAAAGGGACAAGACGACCCATCCTCTTGGGCACGTTGCCACGACCACACAGACAGCCGGCTTCGGACCCAGCACTACGCCAGCTAAAAGGACTAAGCAGGAGCAAAGCCCCCTCCTCTGCGGGGGTCCTGCCATGGGGTCTGAAGCCCACAGGGAGAGATGGGTGTGCAGTTTCCATCAATTGCTCCACTATGTTCTTCTGAGGGACATGAGTTGGGCTCTCTGCTCCTTTCCTAGTACGCAACCTGGAGACAAGTCCCAAGCAAGCCAGTTCAAGTCTTCCAGCTGCTCCTCATGGGGCTGGAGCAAACACTTCCATGGGCCTGAACTGACACTTCTATCTGGGGATTACCTCTTCGCACACGGCAGTGACCAGAGAAGTTTATATGTCCAGATGAGGCAAACCAAAATGAAGAGACTTGGTAAAAAGTTAAATTAGAGTAAAACAAAGAACCAGCACAACGTGCTCAGTTTTGGTCTTACTGAGGTTCTATCTGCAATTTCAGGAAGAATAAACTCACAAATGAAAAGACATAAAATCAACAATAGACTGATCTGTGACTCATCCCTGAGTAGAAAATGGGACATTTCTTTCATTCCTATAGACTGGTGGATGCTTTTGTCCCTTCTCTCCTCTTACATGAGCAATCATCCCACCCCTTGAGCACACAGACCTTACTGTTAAGAGGAGACAGAAAATGGTACCATATTCACAGAGATGCAAGGGAATTACTATGTTCAAAGAGACACAGCCACCCCAGGAGGAACATCAGAGAACCTTTACAAGAGGAAAGAACTCAAAAGAGCAGAGGGCTGGATATCCTGCAGCACACACATTTCAGTAAATTCCCAGCCTTCAAAGCCTCATGGAGGCCTCTGACTAAGTGCTGGCATATGAGCAGGTCCCAGCATTGCCCCTCCAGGCTGCTTCAAACGCAGAACAAGCACAAGACATGAGCAACATGAGTCTTTCCCCAAGCTTCCAACCAAACCCCACCATTTCTTTAAGTTTCTGCTCCTCTAATCTTTCCGGTGAGTTGTCAGCAGCCTCCCGAGATGGACAGTCATGGCAGAGGGCACTCAAATACACCTACACACAGGAAAGGCAAAGACACAAAAAGCAAAGTGTTCCTACAGGCAGATTCCATCCCAAACCCCACAGCAAAGCTACTGGATCTTTTCCATGGTGGTGTCTTCTTTATTTCTGCTCACCACACTTTGTCCAACCGGTTAAAACCCAAGGTGTTTATCAGCAGCCAGTTGGTCAGGCTCCATCAGCATCACCTCCAATACATTTACATCTGTAAGCTTATTCTGTATTGAATGCTGGTGGTTTTACTTTGTTTTAAAACCTACTTGTAAGGGCGCAAGAGATCACAACGTCCAATGGCTTTATCAAAGTACTAAAGGAGAGTAAACAAGCTACACAATGAACTCACATGGCAACACAATCCAAGCTAGCAGCCACAGTACTTTAAATTGTTACTTAGCAAAATAATCATCCCCTAGTCGATGTAGGTCACCAAGTTGATCAGGCACAAAATGCCTCATAAAAATTAGCAGTTCCTCCTTCCCAGGAGCTCAGGAAGAAAACGGCACCACACACTAAAGCAAACATGTCCCTCCTGATGGAGACAGAGATCATGCCAGAGAGAGACAGTGCCTAAATTGTCCCTACGACAGATCACACTCTGGAGAATCACGACATTATTCTGTGGCCAGGGATGTGCAGTGGAAAGCAACCACATTGCTAAAGGAAGACCTCTGTCTTCAGGTTTTGGAGCAACGTTTCACCTTAAGTGGTCTCTATTCACTTAGGATGAGAAAGGGTGCATTAACTTTGATCGCAAGACGCCCAGTGAAACACAAAGGACAGGCTCTGACCATCAGGCAGAGAGTTAAGTGCATGCAAATTGATGAAGGAGAGAAGGCTTTTGATAAGCTTCTCGACTAGTAAGATTCAGACACCATGAAGATTTACCTCGTCCTTATTAACCCAACAAGACCTACAGAAGAGTGACAAATACTATTTACTGAAGACACACCATGATCTCAGCAGCAGCACCATGACTGTTTTGCCTTTCACTGGATCCCCCTGCTCAGCCAGGGACCTTCTCTACAGAATGCACAATAAAACATCTGCAACAAGTGACTCAATGCCTTCAGAGGGATAATATTCCTGACAGCGAAGATATGAAACCAGCACAGCTCTTTATGCTCATTTACAATCAAGACACTGCACTAACTTACACTTGTTTACACATGAAAATTACTTAAACATTTACTGTACATTGGGGTGATCAGAACAGCTCTAGAGCTGCTCTTCTGTGGCCATCATACCGCAAAATTAAATACATTTCACTCATTACTCATTTCAGGAAGAGCATCCACAGTTGCAAGGGAGAGACTGAAGCGGATGACAGGAGCGTTACATCAATGTTACTGATTCTGGTTCTCCAAACACTCATGAAATAAGCCAGATAAACACAGCAGCAGGCTTTGCTCAACAATATAATGCATCATTCAGCTTTTCAGCAAAACATATCAAAGATCAGCTGTGCATAGCATACACACTCGATGCTGCCACAAAGGATCAAGGAAAGGGAAGCGGTGATCAGATAAAGGGTGCACATTCACTCCTCCAGTAGCGATGCAGCAGCAGCTACATTTCCCAAAGGCAGCAGAAATATAATGGTATTTCTCATAGACCTAATGTTCTAAAATGTATCTTAAATCAGTCTATTTCTTAGCAACACCTGGAGTGACACAGGGGTCCTGTTCATCAACACAGCAAGAAAAATCTTCACCCTAACACTATAATCAAAAGTATTCATGACAAAGGATGCAGAAAATGCTATCTTGTTCTTCCCACTTTCCAGATGGGAAGTGAAAGATCCAAATGGTTAATGTGGTCACACACACAAAAAAAAAGTCTTAGCATTTTTGTGTTTGAGACAGGAAAAACAATGCTGGGGAGGAAATATCACCAAAAAGCGCAGCAGATACTTATGAGCAGATCATCTGCAAGACAGGGCGTTCCAAAAAACAAACCAAACCATGTGGCCAAGTACAGGGAAAATGTTGTCCTTGTTTCACCCACACCTTCTCTCCCAATATGTCTTTTTCTTCATCAGCTAGAGAGCTGATAAAAATTTTACATTAAGTAAAATGATATAAACTCAATTCTTCCATCTGCTCAGTGCCTGTTAGCTCACAAACCATGACAGTGTTTAAAACAGCCATGGCAAGGAGTAAATGGACACGCAGAAACGTGACCAAGCAGCCCAGTTTTTGTATGTAAAGATATGAAAGACATGAAACACAAACCACTTTAGTCTTTAAAGGGTTTGGGGACAGAGTTTGCTCTGATACATCTAGGTCCATAAATTTCAAGACACAAGGACAGAAAAATCAATGGATAAGAGAGATGGACCACTCACCTGAACCAAGAGAAATGAGTCTGCTTGTATCGGATCTGCCAGTGAGGACTAGGCATTCTGTCAGAATGTGTGTTTCAGGGGGAATAACCCTTTTAACCAGGAGGGAGAAGCCAGAGGTACCAAGGCTGTAAAAACTTAATGGAGGAAGGCAAGAAAAAAACCCCACCTAAAATGTTTTGGGAGTTATTTTAACTCTAAAGTGTTGTTCTTAACTCTTTCACCCCTTTCAACAAGGACAGGACAGCACAGACACGTTACAGCTTCGCTGCTGTACCACACAGCAAACTGATCCCCTATGGTTAATCAAAAGAGAACCCCACATTTCCTCTGCTACAAAAAGTGAGGCTCTGCACCAGGAAACAAAAGGTCAGCATCAGAGCTCCAGACCTTAATTCATGTAGTTAGAGATGTTTAACATGGCAACAGACTGAACCTTTGCTCTGCTCTGGTGTGCTCAGCAGTTCTTGAAGACACACTTCAGAGACCCAACCAGGTTCTCAGGTCAAGCCAAGGGACCCAGCAAAGGAAGAAGGGAAAAGCCAGCTGTCTGCAGTGCCTGTCTCTGTGGGCAAGGACTGCATGGCACATCCTAAAGTGCTGCCACAACACCAGCTGGTACCAGCCCATAAGAAAGGGAACAGCACATGCTTTGGCAAGCCACACTCAAACCATTTACATTCATTCTCCTTCATGGACCACATGCAGTTCAAATTTCCTCTCTAGTGACTCAACTGCCTCACCCTCATTTTTAGCATGCTCAGTTTGGATTTCTCTCCTATTTCCTCACAGCACAGTTTCATCTGTCACATCCCGCAATCAGTCTGGGGGGGTTCTTTTTCCTCTCTCATTTTATTCTCAATGTATTTTGTGTGGGCAAGTACCTACACATAGGTGTGGGATGAGGGCCACAGGAAGGGAGGAGAAGCAGGTGGTAAGGAACTGGAGATGCTTTTCCTTCTCTTTCTTCCGCACTGGCATCCACGACTGAAATGCCACACCAAAGCCACCTTCAGCGGGTACAAATGCAGAAGCCCATCTGCTTAGCAACAAATGGTGCCAGCAAAAGCTGTTTCCAAGCCTCAGGCTGAGGTTGGTGTATATGGCAAAGCCATATTGGGTTTCCAACTCCAAAGACAGGCATTCAAATAGGTGGTTTGGCAAGAGTGGCCTTTCCACGGCAGGCAGATGCACTCAGCAGGACACACAGCATCAGGTACCAGTAACAACCTGCTTTACAGTCTTCTCTCTTTTGTAACAATATTCAGATGCACCCTCTTCCTCTGCTCCTTCAGTACAAGGATCCTCTGTGTAAGCACACCTTTGCTAGAACATAGGAGGAACATCTCTAATCAGACTCCTCCCTCCTCAGGGGCCATCCAAAACATGTATTCAGATTTTCCCAAATACATTTTGACACCTTAGTTACTCTCCAAAACCAGCTGCATCAGAAACTAATCTCTATGGCATGAGCTATTTCTTGCAAATGCCCAGATGCTGGGGTGCTACCTGATTTCACGTTCTCCTCCTTCCCATTTCTCAGTGAGCCCCTTCATCTGTCTCAATGCCAGCCTGCCCCGAAGGGCTCAGCTCACAGGAGCTGTCTCTCTCTTTCCTTTGCCTTCTGTGCCGGACAAGGAATGAGGCTCATTTGTGTTGCCCCACACCAGTGCTCTGCTGGCCTGCCACACTCAGGTCACACATGGGAAGATGCTGTGCAGAGGGAGGCATAGCACAGGCTGACAGCACTGTAGAGAAAGAGGCACCCAGTGGCTATATGGGATCTGACTGCAGGATTTCTGATGCATGTCGTCCTCGATGCCAGCAGCTGCAAGAATTCACCACGTTAGTGAAACACAATGAAAGCTGCCCTGTGGGTCATGCTGCAGGTCAGGATATTGTAGCTGTCTTGCCTAATGTGAGTCAAAGCACCCCAGGGAAACCTAGTGGAAGATTAGCTTTATTTGAAGACATGCTTTAGACAGAATCCCACCCTAGGAACATTGACTGAGCACTGCTTAAAAGTCCTCCCGAGGATAGATATCCAAGATATAGCCCAAACATAGTATTCCACAGTCCTGCTTTGGCTGGGGAGAATGCTGAAGAACAGATGAAGCGTGTGACCAAGGGAAATCCTGCTTTTTGACATTTCAAGTGCAGACAGGGATCAGTCCAAAATTCAGTATAAATTGATGCACCTGAAGCCCAAGGAGCCACGGCTGCTCGTGCCAATCCAGGTTGCTCTGCATGGTGACAGAATTCTGGCACTTTAAACTCTCTGTGGGTCAAGTGGGACTTCAAGAAGTTTCTAGAAGAGAAGAGGAAGGCATTTGGTGCAGAGTTACTCAAAAACCAGTGACAAGCCTTAGGAACTGGTTTGAAAGGCTAGAGAAAGGACAGGCAGGAAAAAAAGAGATAAAAAGATACAGAAATGCCTGAGTGATCATAAGGAAATGATGTTTTGTTATGTGATCCAAAGCCCTCTGCCATGGGTGCCATATAAATAATTATTAATTATGCTGTTGATTATCTGTGTGAGCAGTAGAACTAATGAGCTGGTTCTTCCAGGAGATAAATACAGCTTCTAAAGAGCAGGGCAGCCATTCTGCCCAAGGCAAGTAATTACAAGTATTCCTTCTCTGCTGAAAGTTCGCCTATCTTTTTTTTAATCTGAGGACAACCAATGCACACTGTAGATATTTGCTATTAAAAACCCACTGCATTCAGAGTCCCAGTAGACATAAACTGAATTTCCCTTAATGTCTGGGACCAATTAACTGGAACCTGGAGCTCTACTTTGTAAGCAGCGGGGATCCTCTTTGGAGGCCTGGCCCCAATGGGCAGGAGACATCCAAAGGTTGAGGATTAAAGTTGCTTTGTTTCACTGAGCGTGTACACCATATTGCAGGGTGGTTGGCATGGGAACACAGCTACGGAGAAGCCTGTAGTGCACAATAAACAGTCTCCATAAAACGCAGAAGCAAATAACTGGGGAGATGAAGGGTAAACCCTTCACCTATCACTGAGAGAGCTCAGCAGATAGAGGAAGAGGGAGCAGCCCTTCCAATTCACAATTCTTCATCCATGTCTGAGGACCACGTGCTTCCAGGGTTTCCGTTTTAACATTCCTGCTTTAAGCCTTCACTGCACATATGTACTCAGCCCATTTCACCACCCAGTGACAGAGCCATGGGAATCCAAACGGAAGTTCCGCTTTAACTGCTCTCATCACTTATAGCCTTGAATTGCAATGTCTCCCAAGGTGCTGGTTAATCTCAAAATAGGCAAAAAAGGGCTGGCTTAAAGGGCAGGATTCGACAGTCAATGTTACATAGGTTTCTTTGTAAGAACCATCAACAAAATCCTAACGTTGCTTTCTAGCAGTGGAAGTCCAGGCCCTGATCCAGCTAAGTAAACACAAATAGTTCTGGTCAGCACAAGTGCTTATGCAGGTTAAGGAGGTACATAAGTACCTGTCTGGCTCAAACACCAAACAAGCAAAGCAAGAAACAGTATTAGTTAACCTGCCTGATCAGTGGATACATAACCTCAGGTCCACATATATCATCACATCCACGGTGGCTGGCTGAGCGAACGCCCCATGAGTTACGGCACCGCATGCAGCACCATCAAGCCATATATCCAGCGAGGTGACACGAGCTGGACCATCCTGAGGCAATGCACAGGACAACCACTGCCAGCACTTCTGGAAGCAGAGGGAGCTGCGTGCGCGAACCCACTGACTGCAGCCCAGATGCCCGTAAGCAGGCTGACACGCTTCAGGCCACATCAGGTCCTCACTGCAGTCACCTCACCTTACCTTGCAGGAGCACTTCGGAAGCAAAGTGGGCGGCTCAGCCCCTGCTGCACGTGAGACGGAAGAGACACGTGAGTGCCTGTGTTATGAACTAGAATTTAGCCTGCAAGCACTGAGCTCTGGGAACAACCTCCGGACAGGTCTGACTGCACAGCACCCATCACTGCTGCCTCCTCCTCCCCAGGGGCCGTAAGGAGCCATTCCAGCAGGGAGCCGGCAGAGCCCGGGCAGCCAGCACACTCTGCTCACCCAGCACTGGAGCCATGGGCTGTCAGCTTCAATTTCCAGCTGAATTTCTGTCCAAGTCTGCACATGACCCTACTGGGGCATTTGACTTAGAGCTGAGGATTAGCACCTCAGTGCTTAGGGATAAGCAAACAGAGAAGTTCTCCCAGCTGCAAGCTTTGCTGGAAATGGGTATTAACCCCCCCCCCCCCCTTCAGTTTGAACCTGGCTGCAATTCATTCTCCCACACAACCCCAAAATCTGACACTCATCCAGGCCTCCCATTACACCTTTAATAAAGCCGCATAATGATTGGAAGACACAGCACATATTTCACACGGGCAATGTCTGGCTGCTTTACATGCTTAAAAGCATCCCTGTGTGCTAGTTCCTACAAATGGTGGTGGCCCAATAACTAGAAAAGTCACCCAGGTGGTGTCTTGCAGGTGCAGGACCAATTCTCCTCTCTATCCACCTTTCTAGTACAAAGCTAAAGTTCTCCTTTCCTTCCCAGGCATCTCTGAATATCTCTTCTATTAATAAAAGGGAGGGCATAAGTTTCCTCTACAGAAAAATACTTTTTCTCAGTGTCGTAAATGTAAAAGTACTTGAAGTCCAAGTACTATATATTCCCTGCTAGGAAGTGCAGTAGCAAATTAGGAATAAAACTTACAGCCATGCTTCTGCATAAGAGGGGAAATAGGGGGAGAGGGAGAAGATGATGATCAACAAGCTTTGGGAGCCTATAACTTCTCTCCCTTAACATTTCGCTTTGCTGCTTGTTCTACAGCAACATGGTTTGCGAATGAAACACCACAAGCATCTTCTGGAAGTTCCTATTGTTGTGATCTCATCCAGGGTTGGTGCTCCAGTACACTGACCTTCAACCTGTAAATATTTCCTGATCCCGCCAAAGCACGAGATAAAACTTCCAAAACACGAGCCCTGGGATTTGCTCAAGAGACAGGAACGCAAGAAGGCAAAGCTGGGATTTATGGGCTTGCTGTCAGTCTGGCTACAGGATGGACAATGGTCTGCTGCAAGGGCTGGGAAAAGTCATCCTTTGGTACCAGACCAGAACAGTCACAATTGCCTGTACTCACAGAACTATGAACTCCCAATACAAACCAATTCCCCGACACCACTTCCCAGCAAAAGTAGAGCCGCACTCATACCAACCTAGCAGGAAGGCCTTATGCGGTTTTTCCATGGTTTTGAAGTATGCAGTAAGGAATTAGTACAATTTTAGACTCTCGGGGAATAATTTTTTCTATGTTTAAAGAAGAAAGCCCATGGTGCATCAAAATAGGAACTTTGGAAACGTAGCTTTAAAACTTACACCCTGAGCACTGCCCTACACAGACTGCTTCATTCAGCCAGGCCATCCACTGCTTTATTAGACATGACCCAGAGTGTCTTATGTATTCCCCTACATCTTAAAGGGGTCAGAAAAGAGCTTCCAAACAGGCTTAGAGCTGTCAATGAGACCTCACTTTTTCTCCCTCTTTTTTCCCTTCAGTAGCCATGTGCCAGGAGCAGGGCTCTGCATCCTGAGGTTGTTACTCTAATGGATCCCTGTGCATAATAAATTGACTCATTAATGAATTGATTTAAAGGAAGGGTTCACTGCAGGGGCCAGGAACCCAAAGACGCAGGTCTATGACTGAACAAATAAGTCACTTCTGCAGTATCACATCCTGCATCCTGCTGGTGAAGGTCCCATTAAATCACCTTCCACTTCTGTTGCTTGTTCTCCACCCCATCATTATAAAAGATATATGGGAACTGCTTTTGACTTCACAACGACTTATTTGTGGAGGTCTGGTCTCATTCCTTACAAGCCTTTTCCATTTGGAACTGTCACGTTTGTTGTTCACATTAAGGGCATTTGTGATTTTAGCACTAACTTTTGCAGTGCTTGAATTATTTGGATTGCAGCTCATTTGGATTGCAGTAGGGATCTGCAGGTCCACCCTGAGGGCTGTTACCAGACTGAACAATCCCAAGACTGTGCTGCTTGCTTGCTATTGCTATCCAAAGAGAGGGAATCAAGTCTGGAAACAGCTGCCCCGAGCTGCTAACTGAATATTTCCAGATGAACCCAGGAACGTACCTCCATGCTCCAGCAATGAGCATTGCCTTGTAAACAAATGCCCTTATATAGGTCTGTGTGGGCAAAGTTAATTATCTCCAAATAGCTTCCAGAAGCCTCAAATCAATTTATGAAAACAAAAATTAACTTTCCATATAAACATAATTACAGTGAGACAACAGTATCCAGCCTGGTGTTACTGCTGGTTTTGGAAGCTGGGCAGAAAGCCAAATGAGTTCATTAGGCAGTGTAATTAATAATGGTTTTCCCCTGCTTTAGGAAGCCATTTATGGTCCTAAGAGGCAAAGGTACTGGGGGAAAAAAACCCACAGCTGACAAGTTTTAAAAGGTGTGTCTGCAACAGTGATTTATTTAGAGCCTCCATGTGAATGTATAGCATTTAATGAACATAAAAAGAGCAAAAAAAACCCCAACACTGCAGCAAGATCTGCTCACACTGCTTGAAAACGTGTCTCGGAAGACTTTTCTGGAGAAGGAACCATCAAGTTTCTCCTCAAGAAATGAGGATCACCCACCTTACCATGCAAAGGGCTTCATAGCCAGCTTGGTCAGTCCTCCCCATGCCACAAGCCTAGAACAGCAGGAGACCCTGAAAATGCAAGAGGAGCTCACAGGCAAGCACTGTTTCATAGCTCTGATCCAAGCAAAACACAGTTTCCTTGGGTTTTAAGCAAATCTGATTATTTCCTGTCAGCTCTGAATGTCACTCTCTTGTCCTCAGCCTACAGACAGACGTGCACTTTGCAACCACTGATTGTTTTGTCTTTCTAAGTGCTTACTGGCACCATGCAATCTGAAGTGGAGCTTATGTTGATGCTACCAAGAAGGTACCAGTCAGTGTTCGTAGATAATACACTGGATGATAAAGATGTAGGAACTGAGCCACATTTCACCACATAGTCCTTCCTGCAGAAGCACCAAACAAGACATTAATGGGACAAATTAAAAGCAGATGAAGACAGCACCCATCCCATCATTAATACCTACATATCTAGACTTTGAACAGAGCACCCTAAATGCCATCACCTTCCTCTACATCCCTCTATGACAGCAGCTCCTTGGGAGCCTTGCACAGCTTGCAAACACATCAAACAGCACTAAAAAGGTGCTGACTCAGCAGCTGTCAGATCACCAGCTGCTCTGCCATCTCACATCTAGCAGCAGCAAAGCCACACTAACCCACTCATACAGGGAAGCTGCAGGATCTTTGAGTAGCCACTGGGACCAGATACCATGGCCATTCCTCCATCCCCCCAAGTCTTGACTGACCTGGGATGCATTATGCGGCTCAGCGCCACATAAAGGGAGTATTTGGGTATGCATGCCCTAAAGCCCAGAAGGTTGGCAACCCCTGTCCTCTAATACTCTCAACTCAGCATCTTGTTTAGTTACTCCACTCCCTACAGCAGAGGGAAAAACCCCTACTGTATATTGCCTGGTGGAATACGCAAACCCACAGCTCAATCAAGCTGCTGCCTCCAGCACACCACAGCAGAGCAATGTAATCTATTTATGAATGGCAGCAGAACCCCTAGATTGAATTACAAGGCAGGTATTCAATCAAGCAGGATGTGTAGCTGCTTTCTAACAGACTGGAGGATTAAGAGAGCGATGGAATACATGCTTCCCTTCCACATGACAGCATCTCCCTCTGCTCCCGTCCCCAGTCAAGAAACTAGCTGAGGCTGTACTTAAAGAGAAGAGGATTTGCAATGCTCAGAGCCCATAAAAAGGATTAGAGAAAGGTTACAGAGAACATGCATACAAAGACCACTCCCCTGTATCATCCCCAGCAGGAGGATTACAAAGCACAGTCTGCGCAAGACAGGGCCAACACACCTGAACCTCCAGGAGCAGAAGAGGGTGCAGCTGGAAGAGCTGGCAGATGCTTAATGCCATGCAGCCAACCATTTGCGCTGTGTCTTCCATAAGAATACAGCACCTGCTTTGAGCACAGCTCCAAGACAGGCTTCACAAGCTTTAAAACGCCTGTGCAGAGAACTGCGAGCAAGAGAGACTGCAGTCAGCTATTCTTTATATTCCAATAACACCCAAGGTTTACTATCTCCAATGGCATTAATTCCTGCACAAGCAGAAGGCAGAAAGAGTCCCTGCTCAAAAGAGCATGTCACATGCAATGTAGAGATTCCCATTTCACCCACTGCTACCATTCCTAGGGACATATGCTGTATCAGAGCATGGCAAGAAAATAATGGAGTTTATTGCTTTGAGTGTAGAGAAGAACTACAGTGCACGGATGTGAAAGTCATCTGACGGAAAAAGGCTGCAGCCTAGTGCAAGAAGACAGAGGACAGTGTTTCACAGGAGGCAGGAAAGAAATTCTCTATCTGATGCAGCAGGATTACATCATGTCTGATGGCAGAGGCCCATTGTGCTCTCACTTGTAAAGGAGGATTACTCTATATCTGATCTGCAAGAAGGATTATTGTGTTTGAAGTGGGTCGAGTACAATCAGGATAAACTGAAAGGCAGTAATATGCTGGTGGAAGGTTTCACTGGATTTGTGACAGCGAAGATGGAAAACTGCATATCTATCACAGGTATTAGCAACAACGAATACACACACTGAGAACGCCCCGGACCTCCCAGAGATGGTTTCAGCATGTGACATGAGTTCACTTCACCCCCAGCCCCCAGCTCAACTCTACAGGTTACTGAACAGAGCTTGAGCCTGAGTTTAAGAGGTCCATGCAGTACTTGGTAAGAAATGCCAGTATCTCAATTATCTTGATTTCAACCCTTTTCAGTCCAGTCTGACCCTGCACCCATTTTCAGCGCTTCCCTTGCATATTCTTTCCTGTACTTAAAGGCCACTTCTTTTTATTTATAATTAAAATCTTAATTGAATTTGACAGTGATAAACATGCGATGTATGCCTTAATGTCTTACATTATATTAACTCTGGAACATGGCATCTCTTGCATTCTCCACTATCAATACTCCAATAAACTTCCCATTAAACCTTGTTACAAGAAAATTGAGTTTCCATTGAGATCTACAGGACTGGTCTCCTACTGCAGGAACCATATCAGGGAAGACATCATTCTACCACAACATAAGCCATGCTGCACTTAACACACCGGAGAGCACTTGTCAAGATACAGACTATAAATCATTGTGATTGGAACTGCAAGAGAAGGAAAAGCCTAGCTGCCTGCTGGGATCATGCAGGCCCTATTTTACTTTATGCTGGGACATACCAAGGTTTGTCTTCAAGATTTTCTGTAATACATGTTCTTTTAAATACCATCCCATCAGCCGGGGAAAGCCCGGGGTGTCTCACCTGACATAAAGGTTTTGCATTAGACACCACTTTCAGCTGAGGAATAGTGGCCACGAGGATCTGGTGAGACCCATGCCAGCTCCAGAGCATGCAGCCTACAGACAACCCTCACAGCTCCTCCTCTGAGCTACCAGAAGGTTCACACTCAGGTTTGGCACAAGAGCAGAGCCTCTTGATTAATATTCCCCCACAAACACACATCTCATTCTTTCCTCTTTCTCACCAAATCCTCCTGCTAGAATCCATCCTTCAGGGAAAAAGAAATATTCTGCAGCAAAGCAAGCAGATTTGCTGCACTCTCAGTATTTGACAGAAGGGAGAACAGATTGGGACTCCATGAAGAGTGACTCATTATCAGCAAATAGTTTTAAGTGATGATTGTTTCATCACCACCCACCCAGCTCTTCCCTCTGTCTGCAGGCTACAGCAAAAACTCATCGCAAGAGAATGACAAAAAGGAAGAATTAGGCAGATGACCTTACCCCTCACTTCCTCTCCCAGGATTGAGAGAACTGTCTAAAAAGGGAACGCGCAACAGGCTTTGGAAACCGTGGGTTACAGAGTGGGGGGCTCATGGGTTTTCTCTCCTTCCAAAAGCACTATGTAACACTGTCTCCCTTCTTAACCCATCCAAGAAAATGCTGAAAACCACTTTGAGATATCTGCCCTTTCCCTGTGCACACATCTGCTGATCCTAACCCTTAGGGACACCAACACCCTTGCAGTCATTCAGCAGATAAACCTTTGCTGTAGGATCAAAGCTCAGTTGCAATGTGCCGATTGATGTTGCTGTAAATGAGCATTAGCACTTTCGGGATCCAGCAGGACTGGCGCCTGAAGGTGAAGAATCCCATACTTACTTCCAGTCAAACACATCAAAACTCCATCAATAGCAGGGTACAGAAGGTTATGGCAGCAAAAATGAAACCCCTGCCATATCACATTGCTCTCAGCAGCTACTTCCAGCAGCGAGCTGTGTTTAGGGGAACAGCTGCAGAGCTAATCTAAAGACAGAGAAAAAGAGAGGAAAATCATTACATGCACTCTGCCTGGAGAGGATTTTTCAATCGAGATGGCTTGAGGGCAACCATATAAGTAAAACGGAGTCGTCTTGCTCCAGGCACAATAGCCTGGCTTCCCCTGTTGCAAGCAGGAGAAAAGACTGGAGGGAGGAGAGAAGGCAAGAGAATGGGGCAGCCCCCATGGCATCGTCCTCCCTCCCACACAGCAGCCTTGGAGCAGAGGCAGCAGGTTCACACACCAGGCTTTCCAGGGCCCTGACTTCTCTCGTCGAGCTCTCCATACAACAAAAAGCTGCTTCAAATTCTCAGTCCTCTCGAAAGGATCCTCAACAGGGAAACCTGCTCACTGAGGAGCTGTTTCCATCTCCTCCCCAGCCCTTGCCAGGCAGAAAGGCACATGGGGAGTTGTGTTATCGAGAGATAATCGCATCCCCAGGGCATTACCAAGCATAAAACGCAGCTGTGCCTCTGGTCCTAAGGGTGCAGTTATCTTCCCACAAACCGTGCTCTCACCTGCCCTAAAGCTGCCTTTAGTGCTATTATGAAACTGTTTGTAGCTCCACACTGCTGTAAATTATTGAGCAGTATTTGAAGCCCTGGAAGGCATTGCTTCACATATCCAAAATAAGTACATAAAGCCCCTTTCCATCAGAACATCCACTTAAACTTGGATATTCCAAGAGCAAACAAAATCGCCGCAAAGTCTCAAAAAAAAAAAAAAAAAAAAAACCTTGCGTTATTAAACACAAATCCACACCATGAAAAATGCTTCACAACTCCCATCACTTGAACATCGAGATGAGCCTGCAGGCATTCTGTATCCCAGCTACCAGTGGGTGTTGTGTTTTGCAGGTTTCTCATTGCTACCAAAGCTGGAGACAGCCATCATCGATTACTTGGCCAAGCACTGATCCAAACTTCAACTATTCTTCAATTGCTTTTCTTTCTTTGTTCTGCGGGATATGAACCTCTGCTGGTTTCTGACCAGGGAGATTCATAACTTCTGCTTTCTTGCAAGACTCTGAAGAATACAGAGCCAGGTACTGTGAATAGGAAGCATTTTGCATGTAGTTGCTCTTCCAGATTATTGCCACCACTTTGTCCAAAGGGACTTTAGAGGATAACTGAAGATTTAATAACTTTGTTATTAGTTCTCTGCTGCTATGCTTTAAAACATCTCTACAATATGGAGGTAGGAAGTGAGGAGAGAGAAAGACTGCAGTCAAAGTGACACAGCTCTCCCTGCCAGACCGAGGCAAGAGTCTAAAAGCCTCCGTTACCCAACGACTGAATCCGTACTGGGTCATGCAAATCACCACACAGGCCAAGGTCACCCTTAATCTCCATTAGCATTAGCCCTTGTTTATTTTCCAACCTTTACTCCCAGGAAATTGAAAGCCCAAAGCAGTGCATGAGATACGATTCTTTTCCCTGGACACTTACTGCATTATTAAACATGGATTTATACAAAATTTTCTATCTGTATGCTAAAATGACTTTTTTTTTTTTCTTTAAGACAACTTTGCCTGAGGGAAACCACTCTTTGTTTTGGCTTAACTGAACACCCATTAATTTTATCAGAACGGCTAGGAGGAAGGGCTTCTGTCTCCACAGATTTACAGCCTTTTCATGCCAACTGGGAAGGAAATTCTCCCATGCTTGTGTAGCATCAGACTTCTCCCACAAAGCTCATATTTACAGAAGAATGCAAAGTTCCCCAAGGGAGTCTAGGAGCTGATGAGACTATGAGGATCTGTTATTTATATTATAAGAGTGTCCAAAATTGAGGGGAAGACACAGCCCCTCCCCGGCAGGGTTCACGCTCATAGCAAATTATTTGCTTCCATGGAAATCAGCATGAGTTTCACGTGTTTTTCTAGAATAGAGCTATTAGCTCACACAAACCAGAAGCAACCCGATGCCTGCGTCAGGCCACTCCAGCAAACAATGAGCCTACTCATTCGGATCATAGTGGCTGTGCCCGAACTTGCCAAACAGGATTGTGGTGGAGCAACGGAAGAGCCACACTGTGCCAGACGCGCCAATCCACCCTGGAAGCAGCTCCACTGAAGTCACTGGAGCCCATTGTGGAAGAAATCTGTGTGTAATGTGAGTGATTTCATGAACTTGCTGGATTCCTGGGAGTACACTGAATCGACCAGCTGCTGACAGAGCTGGTGCCATCACTTCTTCAAGCCACAACTGATTCACTGCAGTTAACGTAACCCGGCATATGCTGAGAGGCACAGAGTGAAGGAAAGCTGCAGCATGGTTCGCCCTAGAGCCAGAGAACACTTTTTTCCCCCCATAAGAAATCCTTTGCTGAAGGGAAAAATGTTATTTCACACACCTGAAGGCACCCACTGAGCTTACAGAGCCTTCCAGAGTGAAAAGGCTTATATAGACATTAATTTTCCTTTAATCCACTTTATATTTGTCCAGAATTGTCTGGTGCAGACACTATGAGAGCTTTCTAACATGTCTACCTACAAAGAAGGGAGGGGGGGAGAAAACCACGCAGATTATTAAGTCTAAGGAAAGGCCTGGGATGGGTAGGGGAAGAAGCGAAAGGCCCGACAAGGGTGAGATACGTAACAGCCTCCTGCAGGTTGGAAAGACCTTATCCTATCTACAGTGCATGTGTAGAACAGAGAAGTGATGGATTTACGATTACAGAAAGGAAAATGTGGATTAGAATGAAGAAAACCCTTTCTACCAGAAAGAAAGTTTGGGAATAAGAGAGACCAGGGCACCTCAGCTTTGGAGGTCTGCAAAGCATTGCTCAAGTGCACAGGGCCCCACGCGGGCTGGGAAAAAGGACTAGACAACTTCATGGGTCCCTTCCAGTCCTACAGTCAACACAGAACTCCTGGAAAAAAGCAGCAGGGCAGAAATTCAAAGCATTTCCTGACAGTAGAGCTCTGGGCTAGGCACATGGGGAGAGTCTCCACAACATCCAAGTCCCCCAGGCACATACCAGACAGGCTGCATGTGAACAACAGAGCTCCAGGAGGCAGCTGGAGCCTGCTCTGGAGACTAGCAGAGCCCATCCTATCACCATATTTGAGTACATCTGTGTCAGAAACACCGAACAGAGGCAGCACAAGCAGTAACAACTGTAATTCCCAGATCTTGCCAAGGACAACCCCATGCACAGGATTCAGCCAGATACAGCTCTTACTCTCCCAGAACAGACCTCTTTGGAGCTCAGGTTCTCCTGAAGGTGATCTGAGCATCCTCAGGGCAGCAGACAAGTCCCTTTCCACACCAGTTTTAACTTTTTGTTATTACTTTTAACTTCTGATAGGAAGCAAAGCCTGTTGTCATGCAGAGGTTTGTAAGTGATGAACATTTGTATTTCTGCCTACGGAAAGCTGCCAAATCATAAAGCTCCATCCTGTTTGTAAAGCAAGCCCTAGGGTATTATTTTTCCTAAAGTCAATGATGTCACAGAAATACTACTTGAAAACAGAATCTAAAATTACACTCTTGAGTGCAACACATTCTGGAGTTTTTGTTGGCACTGCTAAAATTGTTCTGTTGTGTTTTTCTGGCACAGACCATAGTCAGATAATTGCTTGGGGCTAATCTTGAGAAGGCAAAATATACACAACCAGCACAATTCCACTTCTGCTCCATCTTCTATTAAGAAACAAATATTCTCCACAGCGTGAAGTTGGGTAATCTTTGCCAACAAACTCCACTAAATGGAGCACAGTGAATTTGCTGAGTGGGGGTAGAGAGTGCAGTTTTGTCAGGGCCAAAAGGGTTTGTGGATTATTGTATAGACAAATTGTTAACTGTATTTTATTCTTTTAAAGGGGAGCAAGAGAGGCTGTATCAAGAGGTCAAAGAGTTCTGTTCAGTCTGAAGGGTTTCCAAATTGTTTTCCCCACAGAAATACAGGTGGATGAGGAAGAAACACCTAGCTATTTCGCCTGCTCTTCCTCCAAATAGGATTTCATAACTGCTCCAGACAATTCAATCAGCCACTTTTAAAGATCTTTCCACCTCCTAAATTTACTGGGTTATAAAATATTTGCTGCACAGCATTATTCCACCCTACTTCCAGTGGTAGAAACTCAGCGCCAAGAGCCAAAACACACAAAGCTATCATGGTGAGGTGGTAAGAACTGCCAAGTCCAGCTTTCAAGAACATGCTTGCAACATCACTGCTGTAACTGAGCCAGATATTGCTTAACTCAATGAGATAGATATTCACTTTACCATGACTGGCAGAAATAACTGTCATTCCCAAAAGACTGGCACTTTCACCATTACTTTGCTGTTGAGTGAGCTACAGCAAGTAGTCATGCCTCCTGCATGTTCTGATATTCCTTGAGTATCTTCAGATGAATAGCCTTGCTTAAGCAAAGCAACAGACTCAATTTGAGTCAATATATTGCAGTATATTGTTTACAGAGGTCTTACAGAAGTTGATGCACCTTTGAAGGGTGCACAGTTAGCCTCTCTCTGTGAAGAGATGTTGTATAGGAAGAACAAAATACTACACACAACCACCAAATCAAGGTTTTGGATGGGGCTTCGTGCAACCTAGTCTAGTGCAAGGTGTCCTGCCCATGGAAGAGGGTTTGGAACTATACGATATTTAAGGTCCCTTACAACTCAAATCATTCTATAATACTGCAATTTGAGAACCAGAGCACTTAACTTAGATGCCAAAAAGGTATCTATAGTACTTAGTCTGACAAACATCAAGCTGAGACTACTGTAAGAAAGGCCAACCTTATGGTCTCGGAGTGAGAAAACCAGAGTTGGACAAAACCTGACAGCATACACTGAACAAGTAATTCTGGTTGTACATTGCAAAATTCACATTCTTATTTGAACAATAAAGCAAAAGCCTGCAGAGGAGAAAAGTTGGGGAGAAATACAGAGGATGCCACCTCCCTTTGTGCTCAATATCACAAGGTATCACTAAATTTGTATATTTAGTACCAACAGCCATTTCAGTCACTGACTGAAACGCCAATTTGCATGACCTAGCCGAAGAGTCCCAAACCCAAGCAGCCCATTTGACAGGTGGCAGGCCAGCAGATATCTATCTTCAGCATAACCCAGCCTCCTACATCTGCAACTGCAGCCAAGCACTCCATTCCTCCTTCCCTACACATTAGCACAAGAGCTAATAAAATTCTATATGGGGAACCAGCAGCATTTCAAATCTGCTTTTTTAGGTGCACTGCCAATGCTTCCAGCAAAACCATCCCATCCCAGCCAGCTAAGATTTCTAATTAGAATAAGAGGAAATTCAGCTTCAGCTGACAGCAAATGGCCTGAATTAGCCACAAGCCACGGTATTTCAGGATTCTGGTTTCTGTCATTCCCTGCAAAGCTGACACTACAATATGCAACTTCTGCAAACGAGAGAAGTTGCCTTTGTTCAAGATAAGGCCCTGACACAGTTTATTTACTTGCACTCTTTAGGGACTGTTTAGCCAGCACTAGAAACCAGCAGAATAGGGTTATATGATGGACTTTGATGATTTAATCCATCAAGGAGAATTTGCGTACAAACCCACCTTCCCAACATCACACTCTTTCAGATAACAGAGACACGGGAGAAAAAAGGGGGAATTCTGCTTACAATCCAGGAAAAAGTGAGTGAAAAAGCTGAAAGTGTTTTACTTTAAGCACTGGACTAAAACCAACCAACCAAACCAAAGAGTCAGCTTCTTATCCATCAAGGAATGCTGTTATAATTGAACTCTGAAATGCTAATTTTCTCTGGAGGCTCTTATGGCATTTTGTTTGCAAATATTCCAGAGTGCAGTGATATAAGTTTCTCAAATGCCAACAACGATTATTTAGGCTTCTCCTGAGCAACATCTCTATGAGCTGGGATCTTCCTTGGGAGCCATGACAGGTGACATCTCTTTCAAAGCAGCATAACAACAACAGCATCTTCAACATGTCCCTTCCTCAGCAATTTATTTAAGGAGCCCACTACCTCCATGATAGAGTAATATTTCATAAAAAACTCACTGATTATCCTCACACTGCTTCCCAAAAGGGCTGGAAGGGAAAAGATGCGCTGTGCTATCTCCACTGCTGGATTCCTTCAAGGCAAATTGTTCCACAATGAGGTAAGAAAACACTCCAGCTAACAACAGGCCCTCTTGCTTTCTTGTTTTCTTTGTCAGGCTTGGAAAAGCCCAAGACCAGCCACTCCTGCTTTATTTTGGCACCTATGCTATTGATCCCAGCTGCAGCCAGATACCCCAGAGCTGCAGAAACATGAAAGAGAACTGCTTCACACTTCATCAAAACTCAGACCCCAAATCTTCAGAGTTTGGGCAAGTTCTCAAGTCAGTTTTGTTTCATGTAAAGGTCGATCTTGATTAGAATAAGCAGACCTGTAAAAGAAAAAGAGAAACACACATATGCACAGCTGAGTGTGCACATACCAAGGGAACACACAGGTCATGCTTCAACCACAGATTCAATCATTTGTTTATTTTTGCCCATCTTATACTTCTGATTTGAGGTTGGAATAGGAACACTATGCTGAAAATAAAAGCAAATGCTTGGAGATCATCCTCAACACAGGAGCAGAAGTTTTATGAGCCTCCCAGGAAAGCCAGCACTCACACTTCAGATTCCTATCCTCCAGGCTCAGAACAGCCTCTGAATTTGATGTCAAACCAGACCAAAATGCCAATCTTCCAGGACTGGCTTATAGTAATGAAGTGCTTATCAGCTATATTCATACATGTAGTCGCCTAGGAGTTGATCTGGTGGAACTTGGTCAATAGCAGTCAGAGTTGATGTTATTTAGGTTATCCCTCGAGTGGTAAATGGCACCAAACCAAAGAAAACAAGCACCTATGAGTGTGGAGCACATGCCTTCTTCTTCTAGCCTGTTAAAGGGAACAGCTTGATCTCGGTCTAGCATGTCTTACTGTTGTTTCCTTAAAGCCAAAGCTAAGCATTCTACTCAGTGCTGAGAACGTATTTCCACAGCAGCACAAACTGGTAGATCTCAGGATGCTGCAGGTCTTGCTTCCATGCTCAGCCACATGCTCCTACACATCATACAATAAAAGATTCCAAACAGGAGGCTGCAGCCCTTGAAAGGCCACATGCCCCTTGCAGCACACATTGCACAGGAGTAGTACACAGCAGTTTCACAGACATGAAGCATGTGGAGGGCTCGCTGTCCTCCCTGGAAGGGTTTTAGAGATCCTCAGAGCACATGAAAAGATGAGGGCTATACACTAGGGTGGAATACCCACCTAATACTCAATGAAACTGAGAACCTGACAGATGCAGGGAACAAGGCAGCCCAGGTTCATCCTGAGGGGGCTGGAAGATTTGGTACCCCAGCCAGGGAGAAACCTCAGCTGAGCTGTAGCTCATCACTAACTGCATTTACCACCAAAGACTGGACCAGCACTACTTACCAGTGCAAGACACAGCTATGAGGCAATACCAAGAGCCCTGTATCTTCCTCCCTCTCTGCCAAACATGTGGTCAGTGTGAGAATCATCTTCATTGGAATTGGGCTTTGGATGCTTCAAAGAAGAAAGAGGAGTGGGAAAAAGCCAGGAGGACCCTTTTAAGTGTAGGAAATCCACTATCAGGATTGAAGTTGCCACCTTTGCAAGGCTGGCGTGTGAGAGTCCAACTTCAAAGCCGTGAGAGCTGGAGGCAGGAGCTCTAAGAGGGTTTCAGCCTTTCACAGGGAGCTCACTGTATCTGCACTTCACTGCACTGCAATCTCACATTTCCTCCAGCATTACAAGGAATTTCACTGCAGATGAGTGATGCTTTCAGAAAGACGGATGTGTGGGAAGGCTGCATAAACAACATCGCAGCTCCACAGGCTCACTTGTTGCCGTTCCAGGGGCATGCATTAAAACTGCTCACAAACTCTACTCATCCCTCACTCCCATAGGTAGCCACAAGGTGACAGACAGCAGGAAGGTCAGTGCATTTGCGTTGTCATCGTGTAAGACAAGAAATGGCAACAACCTACATAGCCAGCTGCAGCTGTTCAGGAAGCCTGACCAATTGCAGTGTCATTTTATAACAATCAAAACTTTGCAGAACAGTTTGAACAGGGATTGCAGTTGGCAAAACCAGGAACAGCCTGTTATCCTCCCATAGGGCAGCCTACTTCTCTCACTTCCGTCCAAAACAAGGACTCTCCTAAATCACTGGCAACCACTGCACGCACAATAGTCACTACTCACACTAAATCAAAGCTCACGCGTCCATGTGGCTTACAGTGCTACCCCGATTTTCTTCTACCCTGAAATCCAACAGTTGGAAAACAAAGTGAGCTATGTGAAGACAGTAACAACAGGGGATGAAACAAGAAGTACCTCAGCCTTTCCATAAGAAGCATCCTATGCCCTTGTCTCCATTGAGTCTTAGCCAGTGTCTCCACAGTGAACACTGTGATACAGCTACCAAGTCCCAGTGAGAAAGTGAGGTAGGAATTGCTGATCTTCAGGGTTTGCACAGCTGGAACAGGAGAACTAGAAGTCACCATCTTCAGGCTGTAGCAGCAATCACCATTCCATGCTGCTCCAAGCGGGGTACAGCTTCTTCACACAGTTTTCACACTTGAGTCCCGGGAGGGTTCGGTCCCAAACAAGCAACAGCCCTACTGACAGCACAGGCTTGCATTGCTCAGGAAAGGTAGGGCAAGAAACAGTGCTGGAATTCAACAGCTGTGTTTTAGCACTGCCCTGAGGCCTCATGTCATAACTAAGAGTCCTGTTAAGCCTCAGGCTGTACAAGACAGACAGATAGCTCCAGGCCCAGGACACAGGTTATTTCAGCTGAAGAGGAGGCAACAGGGAAACAAAGTGAGTATGAAATGAAAGTGGGTAGCGTGAAAGGAGCCGTCCTAGCATAGCAGCCACTTATTTGCAGATGGTGTCAGCTCAAGAATAGCTTTAAATCTGAACTCTCATTAGTGTCAGAGGCACTGGCCTCGCTGCATCCCTTGGAACAGCTCTGAGGCTTGTGCTGCCATTCACTGAGCAGAAATAAACTGGAACAAAACACCCACTCCCTCCGCTAGCAGTAAAGTAGCTGCTAGAGAGGCACCAGAAATGCAGAGGCATGCAGGAGGCTGGGAAAGCTTCTCTTCTGGTTTTGCTTTCAAGAACAGATTGAGGATAAGAATGGTCCTGCGGGCATTTATCAGACAATGATCCTGTGCCTGAAAGGCAAATGGTGGAGTTATTCTAGTTAAATGTGACAAACAGGCAGTGAAAGCTGCAGTTCTGACCAACAACAGGGAACAGCAGCATGCAGAACATGCAGGGGTGAAAAGGCAAACTGTGTGTGATAGAGGACTGGAAAAAGGCAAGGCAATCAAAGCTAGGCTATGATCCTCCTGGGTTACACAGTTCGGGTGCGAAAGGCCAAGTACCTTTTGTGCACCATGCTGGTATTCAAGCTGTGGTAAGAGCCACTGGGAACAGATACCCTCCTGAATCAGCAAGATGGAACTGCAAAAATTGGAGACCACTTCCAATAACACAACCCACAAGATGTGAAATCAGGAAAGGAGGAGGATGGGCACATGCAGAGGCACAGAAGGAGCCGGTCAGATCAAGTTCAGCTTAAAACAAAAGATAACTCAAAGTCAGAATGAAAGGCATCTGTTTATTGACAGGTATTTGAAACTAGCCTAAATTCAAGATCAAGAACACTCTGAAATGAAACATTCTGCAGAGATGTGGTTATGTGTACAGCTTTGGTTAACACCCTTCCTGGCACTGAAAGGAGCTTTAATGTGGCATACGCAGAGCAAGAACATTGCTGTCGTCTTCTCACCACACCTTGCACAGGAAGATTTTGGCCCTCTGTGCAGCCCCCATCCACATAATCAGAGACCCTAGAAGGTTACTCAAGTACCCGAAGGATGGTATCAGTTGTCTACACTACACTGCATCCCAACCACCACCCAAAACAGAGCAAGCAGCACAGCCTGCAAAGCATGGACACAATCTCAGAGCTCCCCTGGCATCACCCTAGCCTGAAGAGAAGGCTGGCTCGTTCCAATAAATCCCAAGTCTGTCATTGCAGAGGGTCAAGACACTCTGGAGAGTCACAGGCTTCATGCTGACACTCATATTAATGATGCAATGCTTTATTAATTGGAGTTTTCCTGAACAGCATGTGTACTATCAGTGACACTCATAATTAAATAGGCAGGCAGCTTTTCTCTTTTTTTTAAATGAGCAGAGAGTTAATTGAATTCTGGAGTCCCTGTGATCAGCTGTGAAATTTATACCTGCAATTTGTGCAGGCAGCAAGAACTAGAGCCTTTGGGGCCTTGTTATTCATCAAAAATAGGCTGATTTATTTGTGCCAAGTATCTCTGTAGGAGGCTCTTGGGCCCGATGTACAGTCACTTTCCTCCAATTAACCTCCCTGGCCTAGAGGGAAAAGAAAATTAGACATCTGTTAAAAGCACAAACCCAGTCTTGAGAAAGTAAGCACATTTCAGTGGAAGCCAGCTCTCATTTGAGTTAACCTCTGGCCACCAAGAGTTGAGAAGCTCCCAGCATGAAATATGTCAAGAACAGCTGAGACAAACTACGGAGCTGAAGTTACTCACAGATGATAGGAGGAGGAAGGGACCTGGTGTGAGGCAGCTGGACCAGTCTGCTTCAAAGAGATCAGGCTTCACACTGATCTGGTTTTGTGAACATCTCTAATGTCTGTTTTAAGGCTTCCACTGACGGTGTGCCTTAACAACTGCTATGCCTCCAAACACTTGATATTCCTTTCTCTTGCCTGGTCCCATACATAACCTCCACAGGCATACAACTAGTTTGCAAACCTGGTTCATCTTTACCATTGGGTGTATGTTGCTTCTCATTTTATTTTTGGCACCAAGAGTGGTTCCCTCAGTGCTACACCCTGTGACATACAGCTTATGCCACCCAGAGACCTTGTCAGCAAGTATGTGGAAAGTCAGTTTTAACTGCCAAGTACCATATTCTGCATTAACAGGGACATAAGGGAGGTCATGGAGATAAATAGAATCAAAGGTGCCAAACCCTGCAAGCTTATCAGAGCAGGCAAAGAGCCCCAGTGCTCTCTGCCTGCCCAGACCTGACAGGGTAGGGGATCCCTGGCTTAGGAGCCAGCTTCTGAGACAAATTCTTTCTGGACCTCCTCTTAGGACCAATCACCACTCAAGAGTACCCATGAAACTGTATGATAGAGGCAGGGACCTGCAATATCCTTGCTCAATGGATTTTCCAGTCCAAGACTAACTCTGCCAACAATATGACAACATTGTTCTTCATCACTGCAGCACTGCACCAGGGTGCATTAGCTAATCCCCCTGACATGTATGGGAAACAGTTTCGGCAGTTGGCTTCTATAAGGCCTTCTATCAGAAACAGCTCCAAGGCATAGACAGACCTGCCCTGTAAACATTCTGAAGAGCCCACAGCATAACTAGTTTTGCATGGGAGAAATACAGGCCAGCATTCATTTAATAATGTTTGGTTTTGCAGAGAAAGTCTGAGATCAAAATGGCACCTGCTGGTCTCAAAAGTACAGCTGAACAGTACAGCCAAATTGTCCACCCTGCTCTTGTTCACAACAGATTGCAGCATCAGGTTTCTATCTTCACCATGCAGTTTATAGCTATGGGACCCGTAACTTTTGTTTGGAGTTTGTCTGTTTCAATGTTTGATTTCCTTTAAGAGGTTACGAGTTTGGTTTGCAATTTATTTTGAATGTCCTGGATATAAAATTTACTCAGTCCACCATCCAGGAAAGCCCATTACATATCCAACTCTGCTGGAAATCGTGGGTGGCCAATACAACACCTATCTCAAACAGTTCTTGTCCCCCATCCAGTATCACTGGTTGGCTTTGGAAACAGTAATTCAGGGGGAAAAAAAAACAAACCACAACACACACACACACCATATTGACAGCCCAATTCGCTGTTAAAAATCTATCTTTCCTCATGGCTAAATGTAGCCACTTAAAATGAGCAGTCAAGACTTGTTAATGACTCTTGTAAAGATTGTCAAAGATGCCCTTTGAGATCAACGTGACAAGAATCTATGTAAAAACCGTTTGCATAGAAACTGGTTTCACAGGCAAACTATTTCATAAACACTTAGAAATTCCTTTTTGTGTCTCAATTGATATTTCTTTATAAATTAGCTCAACATCAAATGCAACTCAACCACCAAACAGCTCTGGCGGCTGCTGGCAAAAGAAGGCAATGGCAGCAACTGCTCCCAGAGGCCAGCCTGGGAACCTCTTATAACAGGACATTCAGCTCCCCAAGACACTCATGCCTTCGCAGTACGGCAGCTGACGTACAACAGTTGTAGCCTGCCTGTATTAGATAAGATCTCCAGGAGGTGAAGAATTCCTCCAGTGACTCTGGAGGTCTGCAGCGATCTCGCAACAGGAGTGTCTCCCAGGAGCACTTCACAGGAGTTGAGCCATGCTTTTGTGGCTGCTTTCTGCAGGGCTCTCGGCAGGTATCTTTGCTCATTAAAGTAGACAACAACAGCCCAGGTCATTTTTTGCTGATCCAGGGAATTTCCTGTTGGCCTACTACTCAATACATGTCAATCCTCAGAAGCACATAGCTTCCCATCCAACCGCCACCTACAGTGCACAGGTTCACCGAGCAGCAGAAATGGCACAGTATATGCTCGGAAAAAAAAGACATAACACAAGTATAACTGCAGAGAAATATACGACAGGAGTCAAATGCTTAAGAGCATGGGATTCACAGCTCCACAGTTAAGTAAATACCACATACAGAGTGACCTCCTACTGCCCAGACAGGGCTACTAGCCAGGAGGATGTAACTAGCAGCTCATCAAACAGCTCCTGACATTCACAGTGTATGCATAGCTGCTTCTTCAACTTGAGATGTTTAAGCAGTATTTGAGCACACTTGCCTTAAGCAAGCTTCATTACTAAAAATGAGCTATTTGCACCAGAGAACTGGATACCAGATATCATACTCTGCCAAGCCAGAGAGAGGAGCACACCACCCCTGAGCCAGCCAGCCAAGACAGTGAGCTTCCCTGCTGGCATCTGGGGCTCCCCCAAGAGCTCTGCAGATAATAACGACAGAATCGGTTTGCTCTTTGCAGCTGCCTCCAGAAAGTCCCAGACAGCTCATGGACCACAGGCTGAATTCACAGATACATTAGCTTGAGTCACTCCAGAGAAGTGAGGGCACAGATGCAAACAAAAGGAAGAGTTTTCAAAGCAGTTTATGGCAGAGGATCCTCAAGATGATTTTCATGCTGAAATATATATATATTACATATACACCCACAAGTAAACATACTTACAATGAAACTGGAACATTTACTATTAAGTTATTTTTGCAGCCTCCATAGGTTTAAATCACAGACAAAAACATTGCATCCATCTGTCATGCTGGACCAGATAACCAATCCATCAAACTTAACAACTACTTCTGGAAAGCAGGCAAAAACCACACCGCTTAATTGTCCCTCTTAAAGACACAGCCCCTCTCGCACTCTGCAAGCGGGCGGGAGCAACCGAGGCCCGAAAGGTCTACAAGATCTCAAAGGTTTGCTTCAGGTCTCTCAGAAAAATCTCAGTCAGTAACAACCACAGAGGGGCGAGACCCAGGAGGCAACCTGGGGGAGCCGTCCGAAGGGCAGCCACCGAGAACTCACCCCGAATAAGCAGGCCATCTCCCAACACAGAGCCTCGGTCACCATCCAGCAGTCCTCCAGCTCCCCACGGAGCTCCGCCAGCACCACCCACAGTCGCCGAGAGCCCATCCATCCCTCCCCCGGCAGAGCGACGTGCGTCCATTCCGCACTGCCACCGGGCCTCCGCTCATCTCCATCCCAAAGGAAAACGCGGCCCTCGCCCAGCGCCAGCTCGGGCCCGGGGCGCGTGGCACATCCCGCAACGCAACGCCAGCCCCAAAATGTGCTTTTTTCTGTGATCTGTGCCTGCCATTGCTCCGAAGGGAGCAGCGCTGCCCGGCCCGGCCCCACTGCCCGCAGGTGCCGTCAGTTACCCGTTAATGACCACTGGCCTGGTCATTAGCCTGATGAGCGTTAACTGCCGAGGTCAACAGTTGGGGGAGGGCACGGGGCGTAGGGAGCATGGAGCACCTGGGGAAGAGCCCGGGCTGGGAGGGCCGTGGCGGCAGGAGCACACGCAGTGTAGTCAGGATGCCGTGCAGCCGCCCAGCCCTGCCGCAGCATCCATCCCTCCATCCCTCCATCCCTCCCCAGCCTCCGGGCACCCCTCCGCAGCCCCCGGCCCGCCCGCCGCCAGTAGCCGCTTCCGGCCCGCCTGCCGCAAGAGGGGGACAGAGCACTGCACTGCAATGCGCTGCACGTGGTCGCCAGCACACCCCTGCCCCCCCGAGCCGGTCCCCACCGCCCCCGACTCGCTGGGGTCACCAGTGCCCGGCACGGTGCTCCCAGGTCCCATCGTAGTTCACCGTCTCTGCTTCCCGCCTTGGATGGACCCTCTACTATTACCCAGGGCCAGGGGGAAGGATACTGAAAGGCGAGGGGAGGTTCCCCTTGCTCCCCACTGTTGCCCACATACATTGGTTTGGGTTGGAAGGGACCTTAAAGCTCATCCAGTTCCACCCCCCTGCCGCGGGAAGGGGCACCTTCCATAGAGCAGGCTGCTCCAAGCCCCATCCAACCTGTCCTTGAGCACTGCCAGGGATGGGGCAGCCGCGGCTTCTCTGGGCACCCTGTGCCGGTGCCTCAGCACCCTCACAGGGAAGAAGTTTTCAATACCTAATCTAGATCTACCCTCTACATTCTTAGGGTGCTGGGTTTAGGGCCTCTCCTCTCTGTTGGCAAGCTGCCTGCCAAGGGCATGGGCTGCAGCCAGGTGGAAAAGCTTGGTGCGGTCCCACACAGTGCCTACCCAGTTGCTGCTGCTTCGCAGCATGGTGCAGTTCTGCATCGCTGTCTGATCAAACACTACAAATAGAGTTGTTTATTTAAAAGATATCTGAGCAGCTCTTTACCATAAGTGACAAATCATTATTTAATTCCTTTGGTACTCATGGAAATAACATCAATCAAAATGAATGCATCTGCTAGCTAAATATGAATGTAATCATCCATTAAAATGTTAACATTTATGAAAACTGTTTATTAAAATGAAGTTATAAGAATCTCATTGTGATTTGATAATCAGCTAATGTCCCCTTAAGGCAGAATTTGAACACTTGACGTTTGAAACTAGATAACATTTTAAATGCCCCATCAGTTTGTAACTTCTGTCATTCTGAAAGATGATTAAGCCTTTGCATTGAAGCCCTGGAAACGGATGTCCATTCTTTATCCTTGTGCCCATACGCTGCAAAAGAGACCTTCCCCTCCAGTCACATGTACAAACCCCAAATTTAGATACACAAGAGCACATGGAGGTAAAGTGAAATCAAAACTGTGTGGTTTTACCCTGCCTATTCTAGTAGGGCTCACGAGACAGCAAGAAATGCTGGAGTCAGGAGAGCATTTTCCTTTCAGGCACGGTGATACCGGGAGAGGATGGCAAATGAGCATCTTCGGTACCCAACAGTCTGTGCTCACGGGGACCTGGGACCAAGAGAGACAGGAGCAGTGGCCCAACTACCTAAGTGCCCATGCAATATGTGGCCTTACAGCCCACACTCAATTCTTGTCCTTTTGTACATCCCAGCTGACACATCAACATGGACATGCAAGACAGCATCCTCTACCTCAAAAACAACCCCATTTCCTTTTCTAGGAAGGGAGAAGCTGTACATGTAATTAACATTTTGCTGTAAGAGAGCTGACAACCATAGGCAGGATTCATTTTGAGTCACACTTTCAATTAAGAACCCATCAGGTCTGGTTCCTTAGGTCTCAAAGTAGCTTGCTGTGTGCCCAGGCTGGCAAGCAGGAACCACACAGTGAATTCGTGTGCACTGAGGTTTTTGCCTTTCCTGTTCTGGTAACTCGTCAATGTAGATTCAAATGTGACTGCGCCAAATTCAGTTGGCACCTGTTTGCTACATCTAGCATTTCAGCAGACAGCTCTGAGGGGAGCCAGGCTCTGAGTTCCTACTCTGCTTTAATCTCCAGACTCAAGCTAGCTCAGGCATATCTCCAGAAATCATATATGTCATTGTCCTCTGACAGGTGCAGTTTTATCCTAAAGTACCATTTCCACAAGTGGTAATGATTCATAATGCACTTATCTTGCAATAACTTACCGAGGAACTAAACTGTTTCAGACACCCCCAAAATCAGTAAGCTTAGTCGTAAAATCCTAAGCTGACATACCAAACCTCCAATGCTGTGTGGGAATAAGGGCATTTTGTATCTTCGTTCTGTTTCTGTGTGTCTCTTCAAAAATTTTGATTCTTAACACATAAATCAGGGCTTTTTCTGCAAATGTCTGGGTTTCAGCTATTTCAGTTGACTTTAGTAAACAATAGCTTCGGAATTCCCAGAAAATTCGGCTATAAACCCCCAATCACCAGCAATTCATTCCATATCACCTTTAATGGGATAGATCCAAATTCCTTTGATAACCGCGAGGAAAGTGTGAGCCGAGCCTCTGTCCTGGAGAATTTCCACTCTCATTCAGCATTAGCTGAGCACTAGTGGACATTAGAAAATACAGAATTGCTGGAGACTGTAAAAAATACATCATTTCACCTTTCCCATGTGACTGAGGCCTTGAGAAATTGACTGGCATAGCTATAACAAAATAATTATCCTGTTATAACTGCTCCTGTATAACTTCTCCACATGGACACTCTGTTCTGAAGTTTAAGTGACTTTATTACAGAATAATTACTCAAGGACTTTAGCCTGGAATGAGGTTCTGCACAGGAGAGTTTTGCAGTGTGGCTCTGGTGATTTAAATTCACCGTACTAAGCAGGTGAATTTTGCTGTGTGGACTCTGGGGAGAGTGTCAGCAGTATTAGATAAGACATCCCCATTCCGTATTATCTGAAAATTGAACTTCTGCACTGTACAGGGCATAGCATCCTATTTTGCATGCACTCTAAAACAAGCAAGGCTTTTGCCTCTTAGGGGAATAACCTCTCACAGGAAGGAAGAACAGATAGACATCATGCAGCTGCATTAAAATAAGTGGGATTTGGTAAACCCAGGGTCCCATTTTTCAGGTGCTCTGTCAGTTCCATTTGCAAATAGGAATTCTGGGTGTCCAGCCTTCCCACCCACTTGCCTGTGCTTTTGACTAGCAAAAGGCTCCTCTGATGCCAAATTCACTTTCCTGACTGGTGTGCCATTAATGGGCTTTCAGAAATGCACAGACCTCGTGTGGGTCGCAGCTGGCCGCTAGAAAATGCAGTGCCCTTAGCTGTGCTGTCAAGGCTCTGCCTCCAGCAAGCCTCCTCTGACCTGCTGCTGGCTGCCAGCAGGATTTGGCTGAGTCACCCTGGCCACAAGTGATTCATTAAAGCCACCAAGGATCGCCACAAGCTGCATTCTTTTAAGGAGATTTTACACGCCCCCATTAAGAAACCTGGTCATGTTTTAGGAGCTGGAGGCACAGGGAGAACCTCAAACCTGGAATCCAATAGGGACTCATGACCTCCTCTTCATATCAACCAGCTTCCCAATGACACAGTGGGCACTGACTATGCCAGAGCAAGGAGCTGTGCAAAGAGACCACCCGGGAACCTCGGATGCTTCAGGCACGGAGTCATTTACCACGTGCTTGAAATTGAACTAGTGGAAAGATCTTGTTCAGTCCCAAAACACAGCTGAGCTAACATACAGGAATGAAAGAAAACAAGCAGTCCTCTGAATAGCAGAATCAGTGATGCTTGGTTTGCTGTGCATTTGTCTTTCAAAGTTGAGCTCCTCTGTGGACTCCCTCATGCCTAAAGGACTGAGTTTGTGCTTTTTCTTTGATGAACAAGTATATTGGGTTTGTGTGGCAAGGTTTTGGTAGCAGGGGAGCTACAGAGGTGGCTTCTGTGAGAGGCTGCTAGGAACTTCCCCCATATCCAACAGAGCCAATGCCAGCCAGCTCCAAGATGGACCCGCTGCTGGCCAAGGCTGAACCCACCCCCAAATCAAATTCTCTCAGTATTAAACAATAAGCTGTATCTTTTTTAGAAACAGTGAGCATTACCCATTGGTGAAGGCAAGAAGACTGGGGGGAAAGAGCACAAAAATGGGCTTATTTAAGAAGTTCAAGGCCTTTGACTCATGCGATTCTTGGATTAAAGACTTCTTGGGTGCATGGGCAGGTGAATTATTATAGACTGTTCCAGCACTTCCTCATCTGTCAGACAAGGATAGTGTCACCCTGCTCCACACTGGTGTCATGAAATTTGAGTATAATACTCATAAAAGCATCTGCAGACCAGGCTAGGTAATTTATGTTCAAATCAATTTTCAATGGTAGTAAATCTCCTCATTTTAGCTGCACGGTGGAAAAATAAAACCATACAGGGCAATGTATTTCTCCTTAACAAAGAGGTGAATAGCTCCAACTAGAAAATGAAACTAGAAAATGCCCAGTTGCCCAAACCAGAATAGGTGTTGTTTTGCTGGTTTCGTTTGCCCTTCAGTAACACAGACACCTCTGTTGCTCTACAGAACAACTCCAGCTTTGAATGCCCTCTGTCCTCCCTCAGAACCAAAGTGCTGCTCCATGCTTTCTCTGAAGGCATTGTCTCTGGTACTCCCGATGCAGTCTATTTGGTGGGAAGAACATGGCTGTGTGCTCTTACGGGCATCCCTGTGTGAGATGGATGGCTTCCAATGAGCTGTGAACCACTCCATAGCTGCGGAGAGGATCGGGCTGGAGGTAAGGGATGAAACTTTTTTCTCTGCAACTTCCTTCTTAGTCCTAAATCGAGGGAAGTAGCCATATATGGAACACCGTTTCTAAAGAGCTTCTTGAAATTAGCCCTATTTCCCCCATAAGTTTTGACATTCCCCATTCTAGACTCCTGGTCACACCATGACTGGGTTTTATTGTCACGGAAAAAAGGGTTCTGAAGCATTAGAAAGCACGGAAATACTGAACAGTTCACGCCTTGCCATGGAGTGTGATTCAGACTCCATCACAGTCAGAGCTGGGAATCCCACCTACATCAGTGAGGCAGGGATTTCACTCTTGGAGGCTTGGGTTTTGTTATGTATTGCTGTTAAAGAGCCTGGGAGCCTGTGCTTCATAAGGTCAAGCCAGCCTAGCAGGGGCAATCCAGTGCTCTTCTCCCCTCTCAAATCTCAGGCACAGCCCAGACCGCTCTGTGTGTCTGCATCTGAATTATTTAACTGTCCAGCTGGTTAAAAATAGCACACCAGCAACTCCCTTTCCAGCCTTTGACTGTTAAATGGGCTGTCAGAGCCCAGCCAAGTGCTGAGGTCGTGGCCTGGGCTCCACATGTGGACAGGGTGAGCTGGATGCCAGAGGGAGAGAAAAGCATGTCCCCGCAAAGCCTAGTTCCAGCACGATGATATCAGCCTGTGGAAGAAAAGCAAGGCAAACTCAGAACATTATGAAGCTGCCAAAGAAAACAGTCTTCACAATGAACAAAAGTCTGATTAATTATTAATTGCCTGCCAGCTAATTAGCATTCCCTCAGGCAGCTGTCTACAGAATGCCTTGTATTTCCAGCCCACCCCAGGCCAACCTCATCTATGCAAATGGCTTTGAATTACAGTTAGCAACTGATTTGTTGCCTGAAACAAGTTGTTCCACTCCCATCTCCCCATCTCCTCCTGTCACCCTTCTTTTCTCCGCCCAGGGACTTGAGCTCATTACAGTGTCAGCTGAGCAGAAAAAATTCCTTGCTGAGGAATCTCTTTCCTCTGGTACTTTTCCGTGGAAGTCAGACACCTCCCACCAGCCATCCCTGTGCACTGCCCTCAGTCTGTGTTATGGAGGGCAATTGCTGCGCCCCAGCCTTGAGAAAAGCCTTGTTTGGGTGCTGTGTGGCCAGAGAGCAGCTCTGGGCAGTGAGAAGCTGATAAGCTGCAGAGGCAGGGACCAGCTCTTGGCTGTAGAACTGAAGGCAGCATTTAGGGAATTCAGCCTCAGCTAATCATAGAATCATAGGATTGTTTGGGTTCAGAAAGACCTTTAAGATAGAGTCCAAGTGTTAACGCAGCACTGCCAAGTGCACCACTAAGCCATATCCCCAAGTGCCACATGTGCACATCTTTTAAATACCTCCATGGATGGAGACTCAACCACTTCCCCGGGCAGCCCATTCCAATGCTTGACAACTCCTCTGATAAAGACATTTTTAATAATATCCAATCTAAACCTCTCTGATGGCATTCAGCTCCTATTAACTTAATGGAACTTGTACACGCATCAAGGGCAAGCAAACCCCTTTTGAGAGCAGAAGCATGAATTACAACTGTGTACAGGCAGAGCAACCCTGCAGCTTTCTGGCTTACCATGCAAAAAAGATGCATTTTAAGAACTTAGCAGCTTAAATTAGTATCTTTTTTAATGGATCAAGCCAGTGCAGTGGGTGAAATACTGCAAGAAAACATGAAAGTAGCTCAGTTTACCACCACACTGCTCAACAAAGGCTATTCACAAACCTGAGAAAATGGGGAGAGTGGATTAGGATTACTAATGTCTTCAAGGTGCACCTCTGAAGCTGAAGTATGCATCACACTGTCTCTGCAGTGTAGGGCAAATCCCAAAGAGGGATAGCCATTTTCCCCAAGCACTTCAGCCAGCCTCTGTATTTTACACCTGACACCTGAGTGTACCGGCGACTCCTATTCACTGGGTGAAATAGAGAGCTTAACAGGAAAGCAGGGAATGTTTATAAGGAATGTTGAGAGCTTAACAGGAAAGCAGGGAATGTTTATAAGGAAAGATGGTGAAGGAAACAATGATCAATTGCAGAGGGGTCTCAGGTGTTAAATCTGACCATCAGCACCCAGATGTACCAGAGAATGCAGCACCAGGTAAGCGGACCTGGAATCCAGCTCTGGTAATGGATCTCTCTCCAGCAGCCTCAGACTGATGCTCCAGCTCCAGAGATTTGAGGAAGGATCCCTTCCCGTGCAGACAAGGCCATGTGATAAAAGCTGCCATGGTTATCAGAGAGGCCTTCATGAACGGGAGCACAGGATCATCAGGCTGGGAGCAGTATCCTGGTCTGTTTACATATTTTGTAGAACAAGGAGTCCTGTGTCTAAGACTGTGTCCTGGCTCTTACTGAAATATAAACATCATAAATGGACTGTTTTCCTACCACAAAGCCAGAAGATAAGTGCTGATGCAGCTAGATGAATGTGATAAGAACAGTTGTTTTCAGAGCAAAGAGACATAATCTGTGGGAAGTTCATTTGGTTTTAGGCAGGGAACTTGGTCTGCCAAGTACAAAATAAGAATGTCCCAATTACCACAGTTAAATTCTTATTCTCATCCTGCAGGTTTACTGTGCCTGCTGGTAGCTCTAACATTCCACCATGCCAAGAAGGCAGCACGTTAGTCAAGTATGAGACCATTAAGTTACATATCTATAGATATAGGATATAACCCCTTGAAATATGTAGGCGCTGCAGAGGATCAGAACATGTTTTTGTAGCACCCCTGTTAACAGGACTGCAAAGAACCTTCAGCTACAAACCACAGCCAGGTATTTTATTAGACTGCATTTTCCTCTCGTACATGTGTCATATAAAGTACATAAACTCATGAAGTCCAACTAAGACTAGCATAAATCAGGGTAACACCACTGAAGCCAATAGAGTTGCATTGGGATGAAAGTGGCATAAATCAGAGGCTGATCAGGTACACATTTTCTTTAAGGTTGACAGACCATTAAGTGGCTTACATAGACTCCTTATCACATTACAGTTCTGTAAGGTAAATAACAGCCACCATGCACTGTATATAATGAATTGCAGCCTGCAACATACAGCAAATGACCATTTTTCTCTGGGAATCTCTCAGCTCAGAGCTCTGGGACCAAAAATAATGGGCAATATTCTCCAGCATTCATGTGTGACATTCACATTAGTATTAACAGGAGATATGTGCCCAAAGTCAGGATGCATTCATCAGCAATCTGAATTGGATATTACTGAGGCTCCCGATGAATGTTCCAGTTTCATCCCTAGCAATGATCCTCCTACGGAGCAGCCACAGCTCTTTACTTGTCTTTGCACAGCACTTGCACAGGAAAATATTTACTCGGTGGCAGGTAGAGCTGGAATCAGAGGAAGGAAGGCAGTCTTGTATTGCTTACCTCAGAGCTTCAACTCCCAAAGCAGCCTTGCTCAGCCCCGCACTCACAGCTCAGTTGGTGTGGGCGCTGAGCACCCATTACAGCACCAGAACTCGAAGGCTGAATGGTAGCTGCAGCCTGGAGAAGGTAACAGAAATGACCACAAAGTCAGAGGGCAGATCTGCAATGCAGCTAGTGAAGCCAAGCCTCTGATCTTATAGTCAAATATTCTGTTATATGCTATCACCATCCTGCATTTACCCTAAAGGGCTGTAATCTCTCTCTTTCCCATAAAGTTGAATTATTGACTTTAGAGAAGCTTGCAACTTCATTTGAAAAGGTGAAAAAGAAATCTGATCTCCAAAGGGCAAGAGAAATAATCAGTGAAAGACTATCATTTAGTAAGCTTACTGATGAATGTTACAACATAAATGTCCATTCTGCCTGTTTTACTTCCAATAAATCCTGCTTTCTGCCTACGTACATGTGTTTTACCATTGTCTGCTTAATTTCTTAATTATACTTCAAGATGATTCAAATATAGAGGCTAAAGCAGGTTCAACAGACAACCAAGCTGTAGCCAACACAGGCAGAGTGTGCACATGTACACAACTTTGTTAACAAGAACAAATTGCTTCCTGCCTTGAATTGCTCCTAGGAAGAGCCATAAGCTGGTTCAAAACTAAATATATGCCACAGCATATGTGCTTGCTAGGAAGGTCTTTAGAACATAGAGCTCGTAGGGAGCAGTGTGGCAGGAGAGAGTAAACACAAGGATAAGATGCAGTGGAATCTGTGCAACAGAAAAGAAGTGAAAGACACAGGCGGCCAGGGAGCACAGCTGCTTCAAATAATTCAAACAGAAACCATACAGCTGCATGCCTTATCCTAAACCCCTGCCTCTGAAAGCATGAACCTTGGCGAGGCTATTCCTCCCCTACCCAAGCGTAAGGATCTGGCACTATAAAGCACCTTATGGAGAGCTAAAAGTGAGACTGACCAACTAGCCTAAAGCATAAGGTCTTAAGATTCTGAAGGTGTTGGCTTTGCAATATAGAAAGCTGGTTTTAGCAAAGACTTTCTTTACTGCAGAGATAAAGACTACTTGCAACTCTAAACACAAGGGCTTAATCCCAAGAGTTACAGGCCTGTTGACAAGTGTCCAAGAGCACTGTCCGTACCTTTGACAAGCTGTAATTAGTATAATAGAACAATGTAAACAGGACTCTAACTCAAAGATGATGGACAGTGATACAATAGAGGGGTCGGGGGAAGGTAATCCAGAAATTTAGTGTGCACCCCCTTAAGCAAGGCATTTAAGTGCATCTAAAAATAGCAGGTGAGACTATCTGACAGCTAAATTGCCAGTGGTAGCTTAGCGTGGATTCAGTTACATTGCTCAGCGACCCTCAGTGAATTAAATAGATTGAAATGCTAATGATAGAGTGAATTCCCAGCAGAGAGGTAGAATAAAGTAGTCAGATTAGGTTTCAGACAAGGTGAGTTCAATGGCAGCAGAGAGATCAGAGTTTGTTTAGATCAAGGTACAAAGGTAATTTGTCTAGATCAGGGTAGGAAGATGCTTCTTTAAAGCTTAGGGGCTCCCCTATGTTAAATAACACGCTGAAAACAGCATAGACCTGACAAGCTATTTCGGTGACTGTTATTTTACGTGATTTCCATCAACACTGGTACATTTCTCCCTGGTCTCAATATACTGTTAATGCCATCATCATTTATCTCCTAATTAGTTAAATGCTACTCTGATGACAGATGTGTGACGGTTCACCTGGGCTGTCATTCAGACTGTATTTATTTCTTCTCATCGCATATTCTAACCAGCATACAGCTGGTGAAACCATGACTGTGGCATTTGTTATCTTTTGTGCTTACCATGGCCTCACAGCTTCAAAAGCACTCAGAGATTCATCCTCACTGCTCCTCCTAAAAGTCTGGAAGCTATATTGCCACAGGAAGGAGGAACAGGCCGGATCAAGCATCTTACCTGCCATTGCACAGACAGAGGTCAGGTCACCTGTTAACAAAATTTAAACCCTAAGCTAATGACAATGCAAAGCAACACCCACAAAAAATAAGAACTGAACCTGAAACTCCATCCAGGGTTCACCCCTTGAAAACAACCCTGGAGGCTCTCCAGAGTGGGTATATTACTACATAAATTCCAAGATCAATTTGGCCTGAAACAATTGATACATCCCTTCTCATCCAAAGTCACGCAGCAAGTCAATGTCATTAGATTGAGAAAAAAACCCCAACAACTTGAAACAAGACGCACTATCCTAGCAGTAAGGGCAATTAATACCTTACTTGACAAGATAGGGGGCTCACCATCACCTGGAGCTTTAAAAATGAAATTAAGCATCTTTCTAAAGGATGCATTTCGATTCACCACCCTTATAATTTGGGATGGTTATTCTCGTGAGAAAGTGACATTGCAACCTATCATTTGACTATCAATTAGTGGTGTCATAATATTTCAGTATCAGTTGTCTGTTTCCAGTACATAAGAATTATTTATTTTAGTGGAAGAGAAGCATTATAATCCTGTGTAAGGTCAGGGGGTGGAAGCATAGCATGTTTTGCCCATGGGAGTTTCATTTGCTGTAGTGCTTATGATCCTGTGAGCAGGAAAGCCAGGCTCTCCAACACCTTTACTTTTGGTCTACGCACCAAACTACACCATCTGGCCATTGGGATGATTATTACATGGGGAAAAATACAAGAAAATGACATTTTCCAGAGTGACAATGTGATTAGGGTGCTCTATTCCATACAAACAGGACTGGTTCTGAGAAGGCGGCTGACTGTGCAGTAATCAGTCCCTTAGCTAGGCAGGCTGCATTTTGAGCAGTGCGGCTCAGATGCTGCATATGGGATAAGACTCAATTCTGCCTTCCTCTTCACCAAGGTCAGTTCTTTGTTTAGTCTCAGTATTCCCAGAGGGAAAAGATTTACATGGACAGTATTTAGGAGCTGCATGAGACAGCTTTGATGACTGCTCTTGAGCCTCATCCTCCGCATCAAAGACTAAAGAGTCTGGGATCAATTCTCCCCTGCTATACCAGTGACAATCTCACCCCTTGTGGTTCCAAGCCTGAGTGAGATTCAGCAAGTGGAAATAATTCTTGAGAAGCAGAACCCTGATATGCTCTCTCCATTCATAGTAACAGTGTACTTTATGCCAAGTGACTCATTACCATGAGTGAAGGGAACATGATTCAACCAGAAAAGTGCATGTAATTTGCACAGATTACTTTCCCCGCTTGGTTTCCGTACTGTGGAGTAACAGGGACTGCCTTCAAGACAGAAAAAAAGGGTAGTCCCATGAGTAGTTCTTTGCTTAAGTATTAAGAGATAATAGATTGAAGAGACATTCAGATATGGCAGTCTAGAAAAAAAACAGCATTATGAAGAAGGGAGCCTTGTGTTCCACAACACTTCTAGTGCTGTGGAAGCAAGATGAAACTAATGTTTGGAGGATGCTTCAAACCCCATTTGTGAATTAAGGAATGCTTCTTTGCAGCCTGCAGAAGAAAGAAAGAGGAGGTGGCCTCAGGCATGAGTTGGTTGGATTTCAAGATTTGCTTTTCTTGCCTGGCTGGGTGCAGCTTGTGTTTGTGTTCATGTTGAGTGGTGACACCACCCTCACAGCCTCTGTGGAAAGACACACCGCTGTTGAGCTCACTTCTGAAAAGGAGGCGGTCTTCAGACTCACACCTTGCTCTGGACTCTGCAGCGCTGCACAAGATGGAACTCAAAGACAGCTGTCAGCATTCATGTATCAGACCATTAACCTAAAACGAGGATGTGATTTCAGTTACAATTCAGCACTGTAGTAGCTGCAGTGGGTAGTTTATCATTTCTTTTGCTGAAGCCCTTGCTGGCAGAAGCACGATAGGAATAAGCAACCAGTTCCAGTGAAGTCACAAGGGCACACGCAAACTGCTTGCTTTGTAGCATAAATGGCTTAATGTGACAGGGCATGCGGGAAGCAGGAGATCTGTCAGGGAAGATAAACAGAAAAGAAAAATATTACTTCAGAATAACTCATCCCAAGTAAATGGAGCTTTCCAAAGCAGCAGCATGCAAAATACTTGATTTCAAGAGTTTCATCCTGGCTCCAGGCAACATATGATGCTTCGCCTGAAAAACAAGCCAAGCTTAAGAAAACAACTTTGCTAGATTAAGAGAGCAAGGAGGGATCGGGGAGAACTGAAGTGACACGTGGCTCACCAGATGAAGGGTTTATTTTGCTGTAAGAGGGCAGTGAGGCTTTCGAAGAGGCAAATAAGCATACAGACTTGAAACTTGCAAAACCCTTCCCCACACTTAGAACCAGGTGCAAAGTTGACCACGCTGTATTTTAAGTGTGCAGAAGCAACGTTGCACCTCCTTAGAGCAGCACAAAGCAGACATGCAAGTCAGCATGCAGCTACAAACCCATGGTTTTATTCAGCTTTCTGTCCACAGGCTTATATCTCATGGAGTTTGCTCCCTTTACCTTGCATTTCTCATCCTTCTGACCCAGTGGTTCAAAAGGGGTTGCCTACCGAAACCTGCAGTGCTGCTGGAAAAGGAGGTTCACCTCTGCTCTCCTGAAAGATGGCATGTGCTACTGCCGGGTGGGTGAAATTACACCCTCTACAAGGTATTCCCTTAATCTTCCAAGTTCTTTTTCTGGAACCACATATAAGAACTCAGCTGGAAATTAAAGAGGAAATGGGTAATAGAAGGTACTGCAAAAATAAATAGAATCCAGCAGTAACAGAGTAAAAATTAAATCGCTGTGAAGCATCTAAAAATCAGCTTCACATTTTGAACTGGTTCAAAGCATGGATGCCTCATGCTCCTGGGAAAACCAGAATGCAGGAAAGGGTAGGAAATACCAAACTATCCATACAGGCGCATTCCCAATTCCCACAGCCCCACAGATCCTATTATTACCTTTCACATTCTCACCACATATTTCAGACTCCTTTGCTTTCCCACACCACCTTGGCTGTGCTGCCAGCCATGCTGGAAGCATTTGCTTGAAGACAATGCCCTGTGAGTCCACTCTTAGCAAGAAACATCACCCAGGACCTGGACACAGAAAAAGCCATGTTTGCTTGAGAACTTCCTTGTAAATGGAAGAGTGATGCCCATTCTGGGAGGTCTTACAGCAGGAGAGACCACATAGGTGATGAGACCATTGCTTCCAGCTGAGGAGCAAAAGGGTGTGGGTTCTTCTTAGGAGATGGCAGAGATTCAATGGCTGCTTGGGATTGGCTTCATGCTTACTGAAGGCAGATTTGAGGAGACTCACTTCTAGAGTGTTTAACAGCATGCACTAAACCATCAAATGATCCACATCAGACAAAACAAAGTGGTGGATATGGGTTATTTTAATGTGAGATAAACTGACCTGCAACCAATTCCTTGTGTAGGTAATCTCTGCTGCAAACACCTCCTCAGAATTTTGGGGCCAGCAGATCCATCCTTAGTTTCCTCCCATGTCGTGATCTCCTTCAGCTTGTTCCACCTCCCACAGCAGTGGGAGATGGCTGATGCACACGGTCCACAGGGGTGTTCTTGTGCTGGGGATCCTTTTGTAGGAGGGGGATGAATCAGCTCTGTCCCACCTCTGTTGCAAGAGGGCCCTTTGAACCACTGTCAAACAGGCACACGACATTTCTTAGACTACCAGCTCCTTGGCTTTCCCTAAAGAAAAGGGTTGGTTTTGTCCCTTTCAAAAGAGGGAGGGAGGAGAGAGGAGATGAAACCAACAACAAGGCCTTGTAAGCACTGATACAGCCCTAAGGGCTTCTCCACACTAAAGCTGATCCAGCAGTGTAACTCCTACAGGCTACTATTTTGGTTTCTGTTTGTTCTGTCTGCTCTTTAATTAGGACTGTTGCCTACAACTGTTTGCAAGGCCATTCTCAGCTCTGTCTTGGAAGTCAGTTCAGATGTCAACAGTTACACTGTGAATGGGCTTAAAGCAAATGGATAAAGATCATAAACTTGACACCAGAAAGTGTAAATCTCCAAAAAAAGAGTGAGTTGGACTTTAGGCGTATGACAGAGAGGGTCCATGACCAGAGAAGACACTGGGGGAGCCTCGGGTCACCAAAAGAGTACATACGCAGTGCTGTGTGTGCACCCAGTGGGTCAGTAGCTTTGCCTTCTCCTGCAACAATGACACGAAAACACAACACTGGTAACAATCTGCTTCATCAATACATTTAAACCCTCCAAGACATCAGAACTTTAGCTTCTCAGCACTTCCGGGGGCTTTTGCAAGTGGGCCATGGTTACAAGTGGCAGAAGCTGGGGAGCTGATCTTCAGCTGAGGCCTTCGTGGGAGCAGCTCCATGAGTAAACAGGAGTCAAAAATCACTAGGTGAGAGCTTACAAATGGGGAACTGAGGCACAGGAAGATTAATAATAATGATACTCAGCATTTATTTATTGCTTTAAATGGTCCACACCCTTTACAGATGTTCACCCTCACAATACCCCGGGGAGGGGCAACTGGCTATTATTATCCTGTTTTTCACAGATGGGGACAAAGAGCCTGAAATGTGGCTTTCCCCAGGCCAAACAGCTAACAACTGGTGAGCATAATTCTGTGCTTCAAGTCCAGCTCAAGCACTCCACATCCTCATGAAAGAGCGTATCGCAGTATGACCAGCCTTGTCTTATTGCTACACATGGCAGCAGTGCATTCTTAACCCCTTTGTGGAAATGGTTGGTTCAATGCTAAGTATGAGGAGGCTTCACCTGGTGAGGACACATGACTTTTCCTTCAGACAACCCTCTCCCCCAGCCCTGTGCTCCAAGTGTGCGTCCTTGCTGGGCTCACTCCTCATACACATCTCCCCGCAACAACAATTTTATTGCTCCAGTGCTTCCCATAACAATATTCTACTTTTCCTTTGCTTTTCCAGCTGAAGGAGGACCACACAGGGCTGGGAATGGAGCTGAGCGATGATTCCTAGGAGGATAAATAGAAAGAAGGGAAACAGCCATCAGGCAATGTTGACATAAGCCCGAGTGGAAATGAAACAGTTTCTCATCAGCAGAGTGAGCTTCTGGAAGAGACCTGGGAGAGCGGTAGTAGGGGGTGAAAACCAAGGACCTAAGCAGAAAGACACCAAACTAACATATAAACCCACTTCTGCAGTTTTTCTTCTTTGTTTAACTGGTGAGTAATTTTATCTTTTTTTTTAATTCCATGTAGCTGCTGTAGTATTACAAATCCATGTAACCAGCCATTAGCATTTGTGTAAGAGTGCCCATTGACTTCAGAAGGAGGTGTAAAGTAGGTACTTGGTATGTCATGTAGTCACTCATTGGGCTGTTTGAGGACATAAATGTGTATAAAAATGCAAAGACTATTTGGTTTTATGGCTGTGGAAGCAAATAAGTATCGGAGAAGTATTTTCTTCAAAAGTGGCAACATAGAAGAGGTTGTGTACTGTTCTGGATATTTGGAGAAAAAGGTATATTTTAAAATGGAGCATTGGTTTGTCTTCAGGAACGTTTTTGGCTAAGTGGTCAGTTTGTACAGGGAGTTATACCCCTACAGATAGATCTATAGGAATGGCTGCCTGGGACACGTGGGATCACACCTGCTGATGAAAGAGGTCTTTCCAGCCTGGTGCTCCCTCCAGCTTCCTTTGGAAGCACTGAGCTGTGCAGCCCACAGCTGCCAAGGTTCAGTTCTTCAAACAAACAAACAAAGCTGGGACACCAAAGCTGTGATCAAGAGAATTGCATTGCAGCACTCAGCTCTGCTGTGCTCCCCGCACTTTGGGAACTGCGTCTCCATTTCCTGATGGAACACTCCCTTCCGTCCTGCAGCAGGGGCCACACTAGGGCAGTCCCCCCCTAAGGAAGCCCTGGGGTGCCTTGCTGTGGCACTGGCAGTCCCAGTGGCACTCAGCCTGCCTCCCTCTGTCACACCCAACCGCTCTGCTCCTACAGTGAATTAACAGCCAGGGTTTCCTGTGGCTGCCATGTCCATGGATACGGATCACAGCCTCGTTATGTCAAGCCCGTGAAGAAGGTTGTAACAACAGCAATGGGAGTTGGTGCGAGTGAATAAAATGTGCGGCGCTTCAGTTCAAGGCAGACCCTCCGCTCCCTTCCTCGCTGCCCCCGGCTGCAGACACAACTCGTCCCCCCCAGGCTCAGTGGGGCAATGGGCACGCTTCCAGCCAGAGGGGATGAAAGGGACGGGTCAGAGGCCAGGCCCTCCCTCCTGACCCATGTGGTGTCAGAAGCCCTAAAACCCATCCATCAGATGTAAGTGCTCGGTTATCACAGAGGGAGTGCTCGGGGCTTTGTCTCCATGGGAGGATTGTGTCAGTATCAGTCAGGGTAGGAACACGTACTGCTGCGATCCCTTAGGGCCCTTCTTTGCTAGGAAAATGTGAGTCCTTAATGCCCATTAATTAACTTGAGGTAGGCTCTGCGGGAAATGGGTAGTTTTCACATGAAGTTATATTAAAGAGCAGCTCTGCACACTTTATTTGCTGTATGATTCAGCAAAACTCAAGCATGCACTCAAGTTCAAACATGCACTTTGAGCTCAGTGACGTCAGCGGAAGGCTGCTAAAATGCTTCAGTGAATTGGAGCTTATTTAGACTGCGTCTGACTTAGGGATAGGCATCAGCAATTGAAAATTCCCTGCCCTTTACCTTGTACTGTACTACCTGAGCATGTCCTCTTTCCCTTGTGGCTGCAAAACTGCTAGCACTTGGAAAATAACTAAGACTCAAGTCTAAGAAAACTGGGCTTGCTTAAGACTCAGTAGAGCTTTGAGGTCAAGGTACAGAGATGTGTGGGGTTTTCTGCAAGCCTAAATCAGCCCCTCTGCAGTGAGGTCCAATACCCCGGTTTTCTGCTTTCCTGAAAGCTTTTGCACGAGCTGACTGAAGTGCTGTGTGCCAAGAAGCTACAAGGCACTGCCCAGATAGGCTGGAAAGCTTGTGAAACCGCTTTGTGCGTCTGGAAAGCAGTAAGAGCTCTGGAATGACAAGTTATTGCTATAAGGTTGAGGAGAGCATCTCCTGTTCATCTGTGCTTTCCTGCCTGGATAGTAGCAGGCATAAAGCATGAACCACAAGAAAGCATTTCCCATAGCTATTTTTTCCCCTGCTGTGAGACAACGATATAGGAGGGCCCCAGAAGCAGTAAAAACACCATCCTTCAGTCTGGGGCCGCCTTGCAGCTGGGACAGCAGATGCAAGACTCAGGCTGTTCCTTATTCTCTCCTGCCCCACTTAGCCTTTGAAAGGGCTCTCCTCCCTCCATGCATGCACTGACAGCCACCAATGCCTAATTATGGCTCTTTAACCTTAAAATATGACAGCACTGTGCTTCACTTACATGATCCTGTAATCATATCTTCCTACAGATGCCCTTTTCATGCAGCTTAAATATTTTACAAATACATGTCTAAGTACAAATCTACTGCATTAACTCTTGTATAGAGGGTACTTATTTTCAGCATGGTGGCTAGGATTCCTATAAATATAATTTGCTGTGCAGTATGACATAGCTGGACTAAAATGCACAGCTTTTACTAGCTAAAATACTATAAAATATGCTACAACATGTTTCACAGATGAATCACTTCTAAACCATGCCTTGAAGTATCATCTGTCACTGCAGTTCCTTATTGTAATACTTTGTGAGAGCTAAAGGAAAAGAGAGAGGAATTGCCCTTTAAATCTCTACAAAGCCTACCATCCAGAAGAAATTAGGGACATTTGTTCTTGGAGTCAGATGGGTTATGTAAGAGAAAGCTGTGCACAACAGGTTTTATTGGGGTGGAGGTGAGGGGAATGTGTTTTCTCTTATTTATTTATGTGCTATTCGAGGCATGTTCAAGGACCAGCTCACGAGCAACAGCTCATGAACAACTCCCAAACTCTGTAAAAAGCAGCTGTAATCCAAAGGGTGCAGAAAATCATTTCATCTCAGCCCAAGATGCCAAGCCACTAGGGTAGAGACCCCAGTAAAGCAAAATGACCTCCTACCTGCTTTACATTAGGTCAGCAGTGGAAAGCCTGCATGTGAACAAAGCAGAGGATTAGGTCAGGGAAATCATCAGCAGACAGTAAGATGTTCCCATATTCAGTAGGTGCCAGTTGCTCTACACAGTTCTTGCTTCAAAGAAGAACAGTACTGGAAAGAGCTACTTAGAACACAACCCCCCAGCAGTCACAGACAACCTGAGGAGCAGTCAGTTGGGTAACAGCCATAAAAGATCCATGCCGAAGACCTTTGAACACTTCCCAATATATAAAATCAAACTGAAGCCTGAAAGACCCAAAATTACAGAAAGAACAGTAATGATCTCCAATGGGACGTCTCCAGTCTGGCCAAAGGTTTTATATAACTTGTGTGATTGGAAGGCACACACTTTGCTTCTGCTACTAAATGCATCTTCACTTGCCAGATCCTCAAGTTTTCCAGCATTCCCTGGCTCGCTGCAAGGGCCCTGGATCCAAGTGTAAGGTTATCCCCTGAGCTGCTGAAGTCCTTCACAGACCCAAGAGGTTTCCTGTAAACTGCAGCAGGTTTTTCTAAGCCAGACTCTCCCTGGGGTCTTCTCTCTCTTCTTTAAAGCTACCACTGAAATAACATAGTAAAGGCAGAGCTGGAGTAGCAGGGATGCCACAGCTGGTGGCCCCAACTGTGAGTTTGGGCCAGAATGCATTGTTCTTCCTTTTGCAGATGCTTTCTGTTAATAACACACTTACTGCTGAGATGTTTTCTTCTTTAGGGATCTACAGCACGAAGCAAAAGAGAAAATCCATTTTTTTCATTCACCATTTTGTCAGGATAAACAAGAAACCAGGAATGATTCCGTTCCCCCTGACATGAATAAACAACACCCCTGTTATTCTTTGCCTGTCTGAAGTTTCATCAAGACACAAGCTCAGGCTTACAAAGATATCTAAAGGCCGTTAAAATGCTGCCTGATAGAATAAAACTTGACCTCCATCTTAGAGCAGCATAGCACAAGTGCAGGAGTTGCGCATGCCTGGTGCAGGAGTGTGCACACACAACTAGCCTGATCGCCACAGGGACTCTCATTAGAGCTGCAGACACCAGCTCCACCGTCCCTCGTCTACAGAAGATGCAACCAGCACGGAAGTAATTCCAGCAGGTTTCTGCCCCTCCAACATACTACAGGGAAGCATCCTCTCCTACTCATCTGAATGCAAGCATTGCAACTATTTCATCCTGAACCACAGCATTCGGTTGAGGTGAAAGGCCACTGGATTGTGTCCCCCTGCCTTTTGTTCATATGTGCCTGAAAATAATGTAATCAGAGGGGAAAAGCCAAGTATCAGCCCAGGACCAGTTTTCTGCCATCTTCAAGGCAAGGCATGATTCAGGATCATTGGACATCTTCTTCATGCCCAGCACTAGTCCCAGGCCTGGTGTAGCCTGCGTAGCTCGACGCAGCTTCCCACTTCACTCCACCCAGAGAGCTCAGGTCTTCTGTCTCAGGCTGCACAGCTGAGTGTGTCTCAGTACCAAAACCCATTATTAAGTCAGTTGGACTAATGCCTTCACACACATTTTGTAAACAGCTTCAGACCATGGGGTTTCACTATGTCTCATGACTTCTCCAGAAGGAGGGTGAGTCAGAGCTGGCCACTGAAGAAAGCTGTAGTGTCTGGGACCCCCCCTTCATTTGTTTCAGAAGTTGGAAGGTGCACATTGTGCTTTGCATGCATTTTTAGTTCACTTTCTTTAGTCACCCCGGTGATCTGGCAATGGGGAGGTGAGAATCTTTTCTCTTTTTGACAATACCAGAAAAAAACCCCAGGAAAAGCCAGAAGAACCAAGTCTCAGTTTTATGCAGGAACCTTCACAAAGCTCCCCCAAGCATTTGCATCCAGAATAAATCTGTCTCCAGGAGACTGTAACAGCCAATCACACCACTTTCCACTGATCACACTTGCTGTGTGCCCTGTGGTCCCTGCAGTTGCACTTGCATCCCAACATACAGTGCTCACACCAGTGCAGGACAAAGCTGCTGGGTTTGTCTGCCCCTCTCCTATCCCCATGCCTGTCCAAAGAAAGGCTGTATGCTTTTGAAGGCTTGCAAATCTCTGCCCTATAAACCTGACTCCATTTGGCCTCTCTTTTAGCCCCAGAGATTTATGTATCCCCTCTGTTTTAAGTAAATTCACTTCCAAGATCATGACTGCAAAGGTAAGTTCAGGCTTAAACCCATGTAAATTATATGGTTTGAGTTCCCCAGGGATTAGCATGGTTTCTGCAGTCTCTATGCTACTCAAGCTCCCCCGTACGCTCCATAATCATTTCCAGCTTCCTTCATGCTCCCTGACTCGGGACTATAACTCAGCCTGTCACCCTTTGGGCTCAAGAGGCCCCTCTGGTAGCTCCTTAGCTTGCTTGGGCATCAGCCGGCACACAGAGCCCCATGTCCTGGGCAGGAGGGATGGGGTGCTGGTGCCAGGCGTGGTGGCTTGGTACAGCAGAGCCCTATGAGGTGCCAGTGCAAGAGCTCTGCATGTGAGACCCCCAAAACCAGAAACCAGGAGGCAGAGGTCAGCTGCTGTGCCCTGCCCCAGGTCAGGCCCCCAACATAGCCCTAATGAGCCCCTGGTTTACCAGGGTGTGCAGCAGGAGCAGTGCAGCACACTACAGACAACCTCCCTGCCCGCGGACGGCAGAGCGTCCTCAAAGAGAGGATAAAACCTGTCCTGGGCTCTTGTGTAGCTTGCACTGGAAAACATACGCTGGTTTATTTGGGGTTGTTGGCAGAGGAGACTTGTGTGGTTTTTATGACCACCTATTTTATATCTACATTGATAAGCTAAGTTAATCTCATCCTTGCAGCAAATGACTTCTATAAAGGCCAGAAATGGACATTGCTTATTGCCCATTGATTTCATGAATGAAGGAAGTGCACGTGGCGCAAGAGCTGACCCTTTGCACTCCAAACAGTTGTGTAATTATGGGAAAGGTACACTTTAACAAGGGACCGACTACATTTTACTTAAAAGTGTATTTAAAAGGAGAAGACGGCTCCTACAGCTTTTGAAGTCGGAAGCTGTTAAAACGTCAGCGGCTGGAAATTCCAAATGCCTTCACATCAGGGCCCTTGGATCTGTGATCAATAGGGATTAAGTCAGACAGGACTTTTCAAAGCCTCTAGCTTCATCATCAAACAGGAAACTGGAATGCTGAGGCACTGCTGGAGACCCCTGTGAGACCTCGGTGCAGGAGAGAGGCACAGGGAGACCATTGCCTCTCCAGTGCTGAGGCAGCAACATGGGCATTGCACCAGGCTGACTCAACTACAGCCACAGAAATGAAACCCAGATGCTCATTTTCTCTCCCTTTGATGCCTGCCTGTCTCCTGATCTCGTGCCAGTCTGCAGAGGAGGTTTCCTGCCAAATTTCTAGACACCCTACTTCTAAGTGTGCTGTTGCGGTATGTGTTTCCCTTCAGGAGCTCTCCATTGCATCAACATGGGGGTTGGTGTATGGGGTTTTGCTTCCTTGATGACAGTATTTTTCTCCCTGGTGAAGAAGAGGTGAGCTGGAAACCCAGGAGGATGTCAATGTCTGCTGCCGCAGGACAGTAGCTTCTGTGGGACACCAGAGTGCTCGGGGCAAGGGGGCAGAGGCTGCCAGGGCAGGCATCCAGGCCTTGCCTGCAATAGAGAGGTGCTCCATGGCAGTTTGCTGCAGCTCAGATAGTCACCAAGTTAAAGCCAGTTCTGGAAGCAAAGACGCCTGCAGGCAGACAAGGCAGGGAGGGCAGAGACTGATACTTTGCACAGCTCAATGTGCCTGGATTTATTCTAATAAACAAACAGAGGAGGTTTTATTGTGGTGTTTTCCTTTAAGCTTAAAGCTTCTGTCATCTCTGGGGACCTCAACTGAAGATGGAGCAGGTCCTCTTTGAAGCTCTGTCTGATGCAGGATGTCACCACAGACAACACCTGCAGACAATGCCAGAGCCTTTTGCAGAACTTGTTTCCACTGCTACTTAAAGCCCCAAGGCCTTTGACTTAAAGATTAAGTTATAAATAAATTCCCTCTGCTACATGCTCATACCACAAAGCAAGTAGACTGATCTGTAAAGAGCTCTATGTGTCATGTGAAAGTCAGCTGCTGAGATTCCTGGATATCTAGAACCACATGAGTGCATGCACATCACCTAGAGCCTCCAGGACTAGTTTTAACCACTCGCCCACCTCATCGTCTTCATATCTGCTGGATCTGGCTCGGATTCACTCACTGCCACTCTGTATAAAACTCTCAGGCACACAAAAGAGCAGTCAGAGAGTTGTGCTCATCTGTGCCCACTGGCAACAATCTCCAAACCATCAGTGAGCAGCTGGAGCTTGCTCAGGTCAGTGCCCCTATTGCTCTTCTGTGTAACCTTATGCTGCACCTTCCCTGCCCTGCAACAGGGACAGGAGCAGGGAATCCACCTCTGTGCTCTGAGAACTGCTGTGAAGAAATGCCTGGTTAAGGGGTTATGAGACAGCCTTCACTGAGGAGCACAAAAAGCAAAGCAGAACAGTTGATTAAAACATCTCTTTTCTTAGTTGTTTTTTGTTTGGTTTTTTTGGTTGGTTGGTTTGTTGGTTTTTTTTTTTCTTTCATGGAAAGAGAATAGAAATTCAGCTTCTTTCCCTTTCCCAGTGTTTTCCACTTCAGCATGGACCAAATAATGCGTTGTGTCCTGAGCCCATAGAAGCAGCATCCAGGCAGCAATTCTATAAAAGAGGAACAAAGATTAAGAGCTTTGCTCTGATCAGATCCAGAAATCAATTTCTTTCTTCTTTTTATTTCCCAATTTTTGCAGATTTACTGGGGTTATAAATACGCTGCCTTCTGAGGAAAACGAGTCCTGCAAAATCAAGAAATCCAGTCCCTTTTTATATCTAGCAGGTGCAAGCAACCAAAAGAGATTTCCTTGTCAGCAGACACTGTATCCGAACACTGTGGTTTCATTTACAGTATTTCCTGCATGAATGAGCTAAGCTCTGTTGTTGCCACGTCTTTGGATTTACGATGTGGTCAACAGTTTGTTATTGTCTTCTCTGCCTTCCAATTGCCTTTGTCTCGCTCGGGCCATGAGAGAGGCTGAGGTGAGTCATCTGGCCAGTGGAACCTGCTATGCATCTTAACCAAGTGGCAGTTTGAACCTCCAGGAACCCCAGTAGTGTGTCTCAGCCAGAGATGTATTTCAATGACTAATCACTGGGATGAACACAGTCTCGGAACCTGAGTCTGTTGTCCTCGGCACAACATCATCGCATTGACTAGCAGAGCAAAATGCCTTGTGTTGCTGTGAAAGGAACCAACACGGCTGGAGATGTAATCGTTTTGGATTCATCTTGGCATGACGCCACTTGTGAGTATAAATGGAGCGTTAAATGTTTAATGTGCTGTTCCGACTGAGCTGTGACCTTCTCATGCGATTGCATGCCGGGGATTTCCGATGCCATGTCACTACAAGCAGTGCTGCCACTTACACCATTTGAAGTGGGTGGCACAGCAGCCTGCCCATCCAGGGGCTTGGTGTTCAGTGAGGGTCCAGAACCAGCCTAGCAATGGTGGGATGCCTGGAGCACAGCACTATTGGCTTCCTGACTCAGCAGCACATGTTTGTGGTGGTACTAGGATGCCCCAGGATGCGATTTCACTGACTACATTGAGCTGTGGCTATTAAATAACTGCAGGAGCTCAGAAAGGACATCCCCCTGATAGCATGTCCCTTGGTCTGGATAAATACAACAATCTGGAAAATAAAGTAGCACAAACTGCAGGAGCCTCCTCTTCCCCTGCTTCACCCCAGGTGAGCTTTCCATAGCTGGAAAGCACAGTGAGAGGAGACTGAAGTCCTGCATCCCTGTCAAAGCATCAGGAGACCTGGATCTCTGTCTCATATTGTATTAAATAGGCTAAGTACTAAACTATCATGGAAATCAAAGCAAAAGGGAAATGCCTAATTTTGTGCATCTATTTTTCTTCTATTTCTCTCCACAGCCCAGCAAAATGACAGACTCCTACAACGCACAAGCTTCCTGAGGATGCCTTTGTCAGCCAAAACAGGGATTGTTTGCAGCTCTCCTCTCTTTCCCTCTGCCACATCATTTTTATTGGCTTGCTTGGTTTCCGCTGCATGTGCTTCTCACTTCCCCACCAGAGGAAATGAGCAACACACAGGATAGGCATGAGAATGATATTAAAGAGAAAGAATTGAAAACCACTTAATGCAAAGTAACCCAGGGTCAGATCAAGCCTATCTGCTCCCTATCAAATACCATTGCTGGGTTTTAAGAACATAAATGCCAGGAGGAAATTTCAAGTGGTGGAGCTTGTGCTTTGTCCCAGTGCGTCTCAGACAGAATACAAAGCAAACTCCCACGTGCTCTGCCTCAATGGGACTGCACCAATTTCCTCCTGTCCTAAGAATTAGATGTAGTGGGTGCCCAAGGGTTTCAAATGCCAAGTGCTGCAAGATTTGCTCTAGTCAAACTCAGTACTAGTGCCAAGAAATCAGCTCAAAATCTGAGATATGTTATAGAACTGTAGAATAGTTCAGGTTGGAAAGGACCTTAAGCTCATCCAGTTCCAACCGCCCTGCCATGGGCAGGGACACCTCCCACTAAACCATATCACCCAAGGCTCTGTCCAACCTGGCCTTGAACGCCGCCAGTGATGGAGCATTCACAATTTCCCTGGGCAACACATTCCAGTGCCTCACCACCCTTACACTAAAGAACTTCTCCCTCATATCCAATCTATAAACTTCCCCTGTTTAAGTATGAACCCGTTACCCCTTCTCCTATCACTACAGTCCCTAATGAAGAGGATGTTCTTTTCTTTGAACATTTATTCTCCTTGCTGAACCTTACACCACTTCCAGTATCTGCTTGAGGTCTTGATGGGGTTTCTGGGACTGGAATGGACCTCAGGAAACTGTATAGTTCATCTCTTTCCCCAGGGAAGGACTAGGTAATGAAGTCATCGTGATAAACTGTTCTTAAAGACCTTTCCAAGGCAGAGGTCTTGCAGCCTCCTCATGTGAGCCATTCCAGTGCTTCATATTTGTGGAAAATGTGTGACACCTTGGGAACAATCTCCATAGCATCACTTCAATCCCACTCTACCATCTGCTTCAGTTTCAGTAATGACAACTCCTGGCGTCAATGGAAATCGCGGACTCAGTATTTGCAGGACAATAGCACACATAGGTATCATCACAGTGAGAAAGCTTCCAGGAACAAATGGATTTCAAGAGACTTGCAGAGCTTTGGTTTTAAGGTTTGATCTGAATATACGAAGAAAACACAGAGGGCCTGTAAGATATCGGGAGAAGAGGTGTGGAATTGTGCAAGAGCAAAGGACAGCTGTCCTGACAAGCATCATTATCCAGTGGGAAGTATGACCTTATGCTGGGCAGCTAGTGCAGTCAAATGTCTGCTCAGTGTCAGGATGGGTCTTTCTACAAAGTAGCTGTCAGCCGACTAGGAACAAGGCAGGAATTGGCAACTCCTATCAAAGCACTGAACACCAATGCGCGAAGGAAGGACTCTCACTTGTTACTAACACTGACTGATCTTGAACCTATGCAGTGAAAGGGAAAACACCTCTGAGTCATCCCAACTGTGTTTACTGTTAGCAGTGAGTGCTGGGAAAGGAGCAGCCTCCTGGAGTGCCTCCTGCCACAGAGCCACATACAAATGGGCAATACTTTGCTGAGCAAATAGAAAGGCTGTCTGCTGAGGCGAGTAGTTTCCTTGTGGGAAACAGTTCAGAGCAGAGTGAGGCTTGCTGTGGTTTCAGTTTGCATGTTACAGCTTTTATCTCCAGCAAGCGCCCCTGCGTGCGCAGTTCTCAGGAATATATGTACTATGATACATAATTTAACTTCTCCGGTAGGAAGTGCAGCTGGGTTCCCGACTCAGGCACTCATCCAGCCTGCTCCAAAAGGTTGTTGCACCTCATTTAATGGTTACCACCCACAGTTGTTTCTCATGCTGAGAAAGGCAGTTGCTGCCAAACAACCTTTCCTGTTGCTGAGATCTCCTTGCCTCCTAAGCAAGTGACCTTGTCCCATGTCTCTCAGCCCTTGTCAGCTCTGGGTGCAAGGAGCTGAGTCTCACAAAGGTCAGAGGTGGACCTGTGGATCCAGGGCTTGACCTAACCAATTAGAAAAGAGTCTCAGTGCCGCTGGGACAAGAGACCATGGGCATATTGTGTCCTATCCATATTCACACAAGGATTACCAGCAGGTGAAAGTATTCCCAGGTTCTAACATGTTTAGATTTCTTTTAAATGTGTTTTCGGGTTTTTTAATCCTCTCACTCAGAAATGATTTTTTAATAAAATACTATATAAGAAAAGCATAAAGCTGGAATTTGTTGAGGCCAGAAGGCCTGGTGACTCTACTGCTCAGCTAACCCGGTTAACGGGTTTATCCTGATGGTCTGTGGGTTTTCCTTTGTCTCCTAGACAAAGCTTGAAAAAACACCTGCAGCAAAAGTCTTATCTGTGCTCTTCAGTTTTCTTCCCTCCCTCATCTCCTGCACCATGTATTATGAATAGTTTCTTTCCCTCCTCCCACTTACCCCATTCATCAGCACAGCGCTGGTTTTGTTAAAATAATGATACATTTCTAGGACCAGGCTCCAAGTTTTCATGGAAGGATTTATAAGTGCTGTGCATTCGTCTGTTCAACAAACATAAATTAGATGGGAATAAATCACTGAAGGAGCTTTAGGATAATAACCCTGATCTTCCAACTGAAATTGTGCACAACAGGAGTCAGCCATGGCAGTGCATCTGGGCAGTGGTGACACTAAGCTGCCGTGAGTCCCTCTCAGTCAGGTGCCAGTGCCCAGCATAGCAGACACAACAGAGATGGACAAAGGCAATAACCACTTACCAGCACCTCAAAGAAACTGTGAGTAAATAAGAGTAAGTTGTCTTGGCCTGGGGAACATGAAGACACCCAAGATGTTTGCAGATGGCTCACGTGGAAGGACAGTGCACAGTAATACCTGGCTGCAGGGAAAGCATATCTCCAGCAGCATCTCACTGGAGAGGGAAAAGGAGGGATGCACAAGAGGATAAAGCAGAGCCCTAGTTCCAGCATAGATTTGGAATAAAGGTAACTCCAGCCCGATGACCCCAAGAAGAAGAAGGGAACAGCAGGTAGCTGGGAACTGTCCTGTAACCGCAGTGGAAGATACAGGAACAACACAACATCTCTGTCGCAGGTTGATATATAATGGGAAGAGCAAGAAGTGAACAGAGGATGTCAGAAAGATGTGCAAACAGAAGAGCAGATGACTACACATACCCAGAGACCTGACATGGAATGCACTTTGCTGCACTTGAGAGGCATCTCTCTGTTCTCCTCTGCATGGTGTTTCTGGGCTCCCTTTATAGTCACAGGAGAGAAAGAGGCCTATTTACAGAATGATTCATCTGACCCATTTTGAACATTTACTCTAGCATACAATGACTCATGTCCTTGGGGTGCCCATTTCTTTCCTATAAACAAGAGTCTAGACAAGTAACTCAGATGTAGACATCCACAATTAGATGTCTACATTTGGACAGATGAATTCTGCTTCTAATGCTCAAGCAGAAATCAACCTACAAGCTATGCCAAAGACAGCTCTGGTTGATAGCCACGATAGGGAAGAGAAACAGAGTCATTCATTCTTTTTGATGGTGCGTAGCTCTCTGCAAAGAACGCTTCAAGCACTAGCTAAAAGATTAACCATCCTGTGAATGGCTGTGATAGTACTACTGGAACAGTAAAAGGAGATTCATTATTGCAACTATTTTTCTAGCCTGCTCCTGTGTCAAATTAACTGGTGTCAGACCCCTTTTCGAAGGCATATGGCAAAAGGAACCACAAATCAAACAGGTTTCTCATGCCATTTCCTCTCAGGGTGGGCTGGCGATGGCATGGATGGGTGTGTGATCACAGGCTTCCACTCTCTCAGACCTGAGAGGCCACAAGAAAAGCTGGTGCCAAGTCTCTTGCTACTCCCAAGGGTCCCTTCTACTGTCTGCAGGGCTGGTGCTGTGCTTTCCAACATTAGGCTCTCAGGAGCAGCTTGGGGTAGTGGGCAAGATCTTGTGAGGCTTTGGGAACCAATAATCTGGACAAAAAGTCAGACCAGTGGGAAGGGTTTTTGTTTTGACAGATTTAAAGTGTTTCCCATTTCAGCCTGTCAGTCTGATTTCCTACATTCACACTGTCTGAGTCTCCCTCAACATCTTTGAACCCATTGAGCAATTTCAGCCAAATTTGACAGAGAGATAACAGCCTCTGAGATGAGGCAGTTTCTCAAGGGTTCGCAAAAATAGACTTCCACGTAAAACGAGGGAGATGTTATGAGTAACCTCAACTGAACAAGAGGCTGCAAGGTGTGCTCAGGCTTGATTAGACACTGGAGAATCCTTAAGGGAAAGAGGCACTGCAGATCCCTCAGTCCCTAACCCCGGGGACACTTCTGAACTCCGCAACCCAAACACCCCGCCACAGACCAAACCCAGTTTAACCCAGCACCCTTAGGACCCCCAGGTTTATTCTCCAAGTGGTTTTGGTAAAAGTTAACTGAAGATTCAGTGCACAAAGTACCTCAAATTAAAACCCAAACAGTCCTGGTTTAATGTTACAGCTGCAGTTTCACACACATGATTCAGGCTATTTATTGCACTGAGCTGAGTTTTGGAAAGGAAAGGAAAGGAAAGGAAAGGAAAGGAAAGGAAAGGAAAGGAAAGGAAAGGAAAGGAAAGGAAAGGAAAGG
>JAOEHY010028697.1:0-24600 GCA_025447955.1 Psilopsiagon aurifrons | reverse complement strand
CTTGTCCTATCACTACAGTCCCTAATGAAGAGTCCCTCCCCAGCATCCCTATAGCCCCCTTCAGATACTGGAAGGCTTCTATGAGATCTCCACGCAGCCTTCTCTTCTCCAGGCTGAACAGCCCCGACTTTCTCATTCTATATTCATATGAGATCTGCTCCAGTCCCCTGATCATCCTCATGGCCCTTCAAACACACAAACTCCACTTTTTTAATGTTCAATCCTATAATTTTTTAAACAATACATGAGGCAATATTTGAATTATTTGTTTGCTGGTAATTTGCAAAGCGAGCTGCTTTTGCAAATGCGAAAGGATTCACGTCATCTTTTACCAAGACCCAACAATCCCCTTGCCTTGTACTTTCATGATTATGATTCTGAATCTACTGTAATAAGATTTTCTGTAGAAACACTTGTGCTCCTTCCTTCATCTTTGGTCTTCCCAACAAGGCCTATGTGAGGTGGTAACCATGAAACAGCTGGCACTGGGTTTCACAGAGGGTGAGCTCTCCCTGTGCTGTCACAGCCACAGAAGTGGTGGGGCTGTTCCAGGACGGCTGTGAGCCTCACACTGCCTCAGGAGGCTGCTTCATCCTTTAGAGGGTCAGTGAGACTGCTGGCCCCACATGGCTCAGACACCCCCAGTACTGCTGGAAACAGCCTGACTAACAACCAAGTGTTAGTCATATGTACAGCTCTCTTAGCTGCCATGTGTGCACATTCCCCAGGATATTCATATATTTCAAGGATGAAAAGGCCAGAACAAAAAGGAAGTTAGTCCAGGCAGACGTGTTTCTGGCTACAGTATGTATCCTATGATAATACAAGGCACAGAAACCAGCAATCCTTTTAGCAGAGCACCAGCTGGTCCCACGTGCTGCAGTAATAAGCTCTGCTCTATAAACCAGGGCTTCCATATCTTGTGTACCAAGTACAAAAATATGAACTGGTCTACAAACTGCCTACAACCATATCTGTTCTTCTGAATTACCACACAGTTTACTGATGCAAAATAAAAGAGTACTTTTAAGTTCAGTGTGATAGAGCAGTACAGTAGTGGCTTCTAAAGAAACTTTCATTCTATGATATTTTACACACTTCTAGTGGTAGCAACCTTCCAGGAGTGGTTATGAAGTGTAAAATCATACTTAGCATAAGGTCTGATGCCACAGTAGATAAAGAGTGGAAGAGAGAGCTGAAGAAGTAGTAAAAGTGGGTGCAATGACAGACATCTCTACTTCTTCCAGTACATAAACTTACCATATTTTCCCTACACCATTAATTGACTCATCGTTCACTGCACATGGAGCCCATTTGCTTTCGAAACATCAGCAGAGAAAGAACACCGCTGTTCAAGGATTACCCAGTGTGACTGAGCAATGGTTTCCAAGCGCTCAGCAAGGCAAAACAGATTTTTACCGCAAAGGGGGGAGGCACCTCTTCCCCAAACACCTGTCTGCCTGCCAAATTCCAGCTTCCTAACCCAGCTGCCGTGGGGTTTGAATTGTTCAATACCAGCCACATGCAATTTTTATAACGGGAAAGTGAACTTTTTTCTTCACCTCATTCTCAAAACCAATGAACCTTTTTCTTTTTTTTCTCCTTAAGCTTTATTAAAATTAATTTTTAAACATAATAAAAAAGGAGTCACCGAGGATGGGAAATTTTTGCTTGAAAAGTGAAAGATTCAAAAGATATAAGCAGCTACTCAAACAACCCCTAAGTAGAAATGGCCTTGCTCTCAGGAGCTTGGAATTTAAGCTGGCATGTGATTTTAAGCACTCAAGTAATCCCTAAGAAACCAAAAATCACAAATCATGTGCTGCAAGTTACATATAGGTACAAAATCTTGCTAGCCTGGGAATGTGGACTTTAAACATAACCAAAACCCAAATAACTTCTCTATTAATACTTAAAGTTACACACTCAGGAGCTTGGAGTAGATACAATCTAATGCCATTCTCAAATTGCTACAGTATTTCACAGGGTGCGATGGTAGTATCTTCTGCTTTATACAGTGTGATGTTAATTTCTAAGCTTTACAGTAGAATGTGCAGTGAAGTCAAATCGCAGTTGCTGTGGGAATCAGAATACTGCAAAACATGTCTGAACATCAGCTTTAAGGCAGTACTAATATATCTTTTACATTTGATTTCCCTTGTGGGAGGGAAGGAACGAGCGACAACTGGCTATTGTTGACTTTGCCAGCAAAGAGAACCAAGATGTTCCAGTGTGAGTTAACTGGGGATCTCTGTCACATTCCTGCTTGATCTCTTAGTTTTTTCTTAGCAAATGTTACAGAGACCCTGATGAAGTATGCTCTATGATACCTTCATAAGGCCTTATGCAGTATTAGATTACTGGAAAAGGGGAAGAAAGACAGGAGAAATCCTTTCATTTCACACATAACCTCGAGGGTGCTCTGGATTCAGAGGCCAGGAAAGAAATGATGTGAGGCAAAGTTATATTAGCTAGTAATCAGGGACAACTCAAGGCTTCTCCATGGAAGAATCACAGCAGAGAAGCACTTAAAACAAGGTGAAAAAAGGAGAGAGAGAAGCAAAGATGACATTGCCATTGAAAAGATCCCTTATATTTCCTCATGTGTTACAGAAGCAATGTGCAGTAACGACTCTTTAGAGCCAAAATGTCATTTTGTTGATTATTGACCTCCTGTCTTCTTTGCACTTTGGAAGTAATTTTAACTTAATTTTGGATGCTGTCTTTTAGTTGCCTTTTCTTTTTTCTTAGACTTAGCAAATGGCCTTGTTAAACTTGTGGTTTTACTGGATTCTTTGGTATTTTAGCAGAGTATTACCAGAATCAGAAACCCTCTGAGAGTTTTCTAACTGTGGCTGTTTCTATTTTACAAATTAGATATAGAAATTAGAGGGGTGGTTTTTGTTTTGGTTTTTTTTTTTTTCTCATACAGATGAAAGTCCATACAAAGAGGAGATCACTAAGGCTGAAATGAGAAAATCGCTAGGTTAGAAACGGGAGATGATTGCGCTCTTAACATCTAAAACCAGCATTCCCAATCCATATTGATGCCATGAAAGACAGTGCTAAGAGGCATCAGGAGCAGAGGGAATGAGTGGGACAGCTCATCAAATTTCCATCATTTGGACTCCATTTCTCTGAATCCTTTCATAACATTGTATTAGAGCAGTACAAAATTGAAAGAGATGAGCAGGTTCACATTTATATGCCCGAAACACCAGAGAATTATACAATTCCTACATTTTTTTCCCCTCATGTCTCCTTGTGGGAAACCTGACACATGTAGTCAAGCAGTTGTGCTTTGTTGTGGTTTAAACTGGAACCAGGACATGCCTGTATCTACTTGGATATGTATGCACAGATGCAGCACATGTCTACTTTTAAAAAACATCTGTGAAGATCTTACAACTTCTAAAATTATATACATGGTTTTGGAGCTTGGTATTTTTTACAGTGTTTGCCATCTTTCATTTAACTGCTCCATTCCCCTCCAAAAAATGACCGTTGCTTTGAGAACAAGGCATGTGTATTAGGGGTGGTCTGCCTCATAAAGAGCCCCAGGACCTGGGGCCAGCCAGCTCTTTCCAATTATCGGGTCCAGGTGGGAAGTGGTCAGGTGGTTCCTATAAAAGCTGAGGGACTGCATGTGGAGTGGGAGCTTTCTGTGAAGTCTGTTTTGGCTGAGGGGAAAAAAGAGCTGAAATTAGATTTTACTAAGTTTGAAAAATAGTCTGACTCCTGAAGCTGAGGTGTTACATGTTGCTGGGCTCGGGGGCTGCCCACGGGCCCTACACTGTAGGGACCTATGTGTACTACGAACAAGCCCATTAGACTTGTTTGCATTATTTCAAAGCCCTGGCCACAGCAAACAAGCAACCAAACATATTTCCCCCAGAAAAAAAAAAAAAAACCAAACTAAACAAAACAAATCAAGAGCACAAAGACAGCAACCCAACCCCAAAGAACCCATCATGCACACATTAAAAATTCTGGTTCATGTACACACAGTAGAAAATTAAGTCAGCAATCATCAAAAATGACTTTTGTGTTATAGATTGCTCCTGAATGAGGTCTAATGTGGAAGCATCATTGCAAACTGTTTTCCATTTCCAGTGTGCATTTATGACAACCATTCTGCCCAATTTCCTGTTCTTTCGCTGGCAGAAAGGGACTGATTCCCCCTGTCTTACACTAAGCTGTCTTCATGCTGCCTGGGCTGTACTGCACATGTGCTCGGTCGCTTCCTGGGAAGCTGGAGATAGATGGTAGAATGGTTATTGTTATGCAATAACTGTCTTTCCTTTATCTTATGGGGAAAAAATGTACAAAACTACTGGCCACATCTGCAGCGCACCAATTAGAGACAGAGAGGACTCGTATTCAGTCTCCATGGATGGTTCAAGGTTAGAGAAAATTACCCACTTTTAGCAGATAACAGAATCCTAACTATCTGCATTAAACTGGGATTGCCTGTTCACTATCAGAGCTTATAGTAGTTACAATATTTCATCCAAAGACAGGTGTATTTGCTTCCTCATTTTACCGCTGTGTAATATTATTTTGTTGACCTTCAGTCACTCTGGCACAGGAATTGATGTAACATGAAGGGATGTGATAGAAGGCAATCAACAGCACAAGACACGAAAAGCCTGAAGAAGAACTTACATCCTCAAGAACAGGATACCTGCTACCCAGTTACATAGAGATTTGTGAAGAGCTACCAGACAATACAATGTAAATCAATATATGATCACTTTATCCACAGTGATGGATAATATAGCAGGCCAACTGGATTTACCTTAATTTGCAAATTGATTTCCTACATTATCTTTTTTTAAACAAAACCAAAAAAAATCACTTTCAGACCAGAACAGGCTGAAGCACAGTGGGAACTGCCAGCCCCACCTGCATGGAGGAGACCCTGCAGCATGCCTGCACACATTGCTTCATACTGTGTTTGAGCTCCTCAAATCCAGCACTAGCTTTGCACTGGGTTAGTCTCCTAGGGAAAGGAAGAAAAAGCCCCAAGACAGTACTAGCACTAGCAAAGTGTTAGTGTTTAAATGACTATGCCTGCAAGTTCTCTTTTAGGTATCCCTGGATGCTGCTTGGCACTAGGATGATGGTACTATGGAGTCTGGATATACAGATGAGTTGGAATTGCAACATGTGAATTTTCTTCTTTTATCACTCAAAGAAATGACTGAAGTGCAGGCAGATGTGAACAAGAGACAACCTGCAGCCCTCCTGTCCCACAAAATCATCCCATTAGGTTCTAAAAGCAGTTTGTTGTGACCACATGTGTGAACCACCATGTCTGGGCAGTGACATTGCACAGGACAGCAAGGCCGCTGCAGCACAGCAGCTCCCAGGGAAGGGCAGTGGTTCAAGCGTGCCCTGAGGCTCTGTCTTTGACTCATACCCCACCTGGGCCCACTGGGGTGGGAGTACGGACTCCTACAGGAACCATGGCTCCCAGGCAGCTCTCTGATTGCTCAGCCCCTATCTATGGCTTCTGCATAGCTGGTGTCTGCAGCCAAGACTGTCCCTGCTACTCTAGCCCCATCTTCCCGTTTTCACATGAGGCAGGGCAGAGCAGACTTGATAGTCCTCTCCCGCGTGGTACAGGCAAACTGATCTACGTCAAATATTTTTTGGTCAAAACTATTTTAAGGCACAAAATTACAAGACTTGATACATGGAGCAATGTGGGATTTTACGCCTGGAAACCAATCTTCAAAATGTCTTCGAATACGGATGGTACTTTTGTGTGGTGAATCTGTATGGGAGCTACACAAAGCCTCATTCATCACTGTATTGTAGCAAAAAGAGTAATTACTGCATAGCCACTTAAGCAGCAAATCCCTTCAAGGGCTTGCGAGTGAGGGTGCAGAAGGAAACAGATTTCAATGGGCAGGGAAAGTATTTCCTGTGTGAGGATTTTAAAAGGAAAGCAGCTATAAGAATGGAGATACTCAGAAAGAAGATCTGATCTGTTAAAATACTCTGATACTCTTCTGTGTCAATACTCAGAGCAGCACTTTACAAAATACATGCAAACCAAACTCGAGTTCATTTGTCCCATTTCATTCTTGGCTGTTCTCTTGGAGGACTAGGAGGATACAGCTGGAGATTAGAACAGTTTAAAGCCTGAGCTCTTGAAATACTTCTCCACTTTAAAATACAGATGGATTATTTCAACAGATGATTTGCAGATGTAACATTTAGCTATTTAAAGACTACATTTTTTTACAATATTTTTGGAAGGGCAGTAGAAAATCTTGTTTGTGGCAGGGCTTAAACTGAAATTGTAGAGCTGTTCCATTAGTACCCATAGCACCCATCACATTTTTCCTCTTTGTTTCACTTAAGGGTTTCCCTTTTTCTGTCTTTGCCTTTTCTCTATCTCACACTTGGCTCTTTTCTACTTGTGTCCATAGCAGCACCCACTGGTAGACTGCAATGATGCTGAGATGGACTTCTGCCAGGGGAGGAATACAATCAAGTGAGCAACAGGCAATGCAGTTCAAGGTCGTTCTGGGGTTTTTCCTTCCAGCACCATACCCCTTCTAAGAAGCAGTACCTGACCTTTCAATCCTGATAATATTAGTAAAGTGGAACTCATTCTGGTTTTTGTTTTATCTCATGTATCAGTAAGAGGCCAATAAAAACCAGCTATGCAATGGAAGTTCACTGCAACATGTGCTAACAGGTACAGCATTTAATGCAGGACATTTGAGTTGCTTTTAGACGCTTCTAGGAGCATTTTCAAATATAAAAATATTTGCTAGTGTATATATTAGAGAAGGTACCTTGGAAGTATTTGTATTTGCATTATTATTTTTATGTCTTAGGCAACTGCTGCTTATTACAAGATTTAATCCTACCTTAAGACTCACAAGCAAGGGACTGCTGTGTAGGCAAATGTGTAGAGAAAAAACCCAAAGAAAATATAATGCATTTATAACTATTTATGGACTTTGCACATTGCTAGTTATAAAAATGGTTAAATGTTGCTAAGTCAGAGCTCTAAAGAAAATACAGAATCAATAGAATAAGACTGTCCATGTGGCTGAGTTGAAGACTTTATATACTCTTGTGATCATTTTATCTAAAAGCACAAAAATATTTGGGAGAGAAGTAGATGGAGTAGATAAGAGGTGGATGGATGTTGAGGTCATTATTGAAAGGTGGCAGGCATAGATGAAAGGACACAGAATAAAAGGCAAGAGTAAATTCATACGGAGGGATTTTGTGGACACACCAGAAGCAGTATGGATACAGAACTGCATTACTTAGATATAAGTACTAACACATCTGGGGGGATGTAGGGTTTGAAAAATCTAAGAATTAAATGGATTGAGTGTGCTGTCACTCCAAGGAGTGGAACAGAGCCAAAGAAAGGATCACTTGAGGTGAAATAGCAAGCAAAGCTTACTGGCTGTGCCATTTACTTGCTTCACATACTCACTTTTAGTTCCAGCCATCTATTCACAGTTGGAATGTGCCCCAAAAAAAATCTGTGAATCTGACTGATGAATTATTAAACCCTTCCTTAGTCAATCAATGCATCATAATTACCAATAGTGCCTCCCCAAAAAATGCTTCAAAACAAAAAAACCCACCACCTTCACCTACTCCTAAAAACAAAATAAAAACAAAAACAAAGCAGAAGAAGAAATCTTGACTACAACACATCCCATAAAGGTCAACTAACTTGGAAGTCTCTCAGATGGCATGAAACAACTGTCTGGAAACAAAAGTGGTTTACTAACACCTGTGGTTTTTAATTACAGCAAAATCTCCACCCTTTTATCACCTGTGACAAATAGTCCTGAGTATCAAAACTTAACTGCCATGAGCCCTCATGGAGAGAAAAAAAATTGTCTTATCTTGGGTAGCTGGACCTTGAATTGCTAGATGGAGAATCTAGAGAGGGACCCAGAGAACAGGCTGAAGTGAGGCGCACATGACTCAACCACGAACATGTAGGTACAGCATATAAAGTGGGTGCTGTACCTACATACAAAAATTGGTTTTCTTTCTCTGAAATATTCCATTTAAGACCCAAAACACTGAGCAGAGGGGAAAAAAACCAAACACAAACAAACAAAACCCACCAAAGATCTGTCATCCATACAGTGAGTTATTTGTTTAAATATTTATAGATGGAAAAATGAAATCTAAAGATGTTAAAGCCTAAACCTGATAATCACCAAGTTCAGACTTGGGCCTTTTTCAAGGTTATCAAAGTTAAGCACAACCTAGTTATCAACCACGGCCTCAGTTCGTTTCCTGCTTAAATCCCAGCTCACTATTTCAGCCACTGCCTGTGTAATGCTGTAAAAGTGACAGCAAGTTTGCCTTTAACTGCCAGGAACTTTGACACTTTTGCAGAGAGACAGAAATGGGTACCCCTTTAAAAAAACAGAATCGTATGAATAAATTTGCAGTTAAGCTATGCTATCACAGAAACAAAACTTTTAAAATGGTGTGACCAAAGGCTGCAAATAATGATAGAGAGAAAAATTGTGATGTTGCTATGGAAACTATTAACAATTCAGACAGGCTGTTGATATGAGATCTTATTAAATATGTCAAACTAAACATTTTATTTATAATTTAAAGCTCCAACATTGACACTTTACAGTTAGCAGAAATTAAAAAGAAATCCAAGGTGTAACTTAATAAAGACTTGAGAGTTAAGGCCGAGATGACACTTTCATTCTACCTTGTCACTCTGCACATTATAAAACACTATCAAGAAACCTTTTATGATGACTTTTTTCTCACTTGGCCATAGCCGGGAGAAAGGCAGAAGCAAAACCACTCGGCTTCCTTTGAATTATCTTCTCTGGGAGGGGGACAGATTGTAACATCTTGATTTTTAGCCCCTGACATAATCGCTTTGGTGTTTAAGGATCAGAGTGTGATTGTGCACTATACACTGCTGTCCTTTCTTGGAATAAGTTACAGTTGTTCCATTGTTCTCACATCAGTGAATCAAGCTAACATTACAGATGAAACTGCAGAAACTTTCCCAGAAAAACAAATCTCTTTAAGACCCCTGTTCTGCAAAGCTCTGAAAATCACCAGGATTACTCATGTGCTTGAAATTAGGAATGAGATTAATTTACAATATAGTCTAATTTATTCTGTGGTGCAATTGCAATCTGCAATTGCAACTAAAAGGAACATCAGCACATTAATGTTACGGAAGCCAAAGTTCTTCCCTGTTTATGACCATGCTGGAGTGGAGAGAACTGTAGGTCTCTAGGCTCCATCAGAACCCTGCTGAAGGATCCCAGATCCTTCTGGGATCAGCACTGCTGACAGATGGCTCTAAGAGTAAGTACATGCTATATACCCTTGGCTACCAGCCTTGGTAGCCTGACCCATCTTCAGGCATTTTTATCCCCAGAATGACACTCATACCTTGGCTGCGAGAGGTCTGTGGCTGCCTAGAAGTACTAGCTCATCATCGGGGCTCATTGTGTGGCCAACTCACCATGCAGAGTGAACAGTCAGATGCGCAGTGGTGTTCACAAAGCCCTGGGTGCTGCCATGGCCATCAAAAACTAATTTTATAGGCAAGTGAAAGTTACAAAAGTGGTGGCCCTTTTGCTTAAAGAGTGGAATAACAGTGAGAACAAATATTGCTCAGTAGATTGAGTCACTGCCTGATCATGCAGCAAGGGGCCTGCTGTAATGAACATTCCCAGGGAGGCAGAACTTGCCATCACTTGAGAATTTACCACGTGTTCTACAAATTTCCTCACTTGTCAAGTAATAATGCTGAAATGGCACCAGTCTATTTATAAAATTACTTCTTCCTGTAGAGAAATCCTGTAATATAGCTATCATGTGCGGACCCACAGCTAACTAGTTTGATGATACGTACCTAAATATCATGATAAATTAGCTATTTTTACCTTACTTTCCAAATAAATTATCTGCAATTTTATTGCTTTGATCTCTGTGAATCACATTTTTTTTAGCAAGATGCATTAGCAGAGTTTGCATTTCTGTTTAATGAAATGCGCATTTTCAAATGTCAAATTGTACTTTGAGCCTCAGAGTGGGCCTCAGGTGACACTTTCCACAGGCAAAGTCAGCTTCAGAGATTTCCACCTCCCCTCTCCTGAACCACTATGCGGTCACGCCCTTGGTGTTGCAATTTCCATCCCTTCAGAAATTCTACAGATACATCTGCTTGTGGAGTCACCCAGTAACTGAAGAAAAATGCGCTGGAAAAACTCTCATGTGAAAGCCTATTCTAACTGTCAGGACACTTCAGGCTTCCTCACAGAAAAAAGTATGCAAAAGATGGGCTCCCAAACTATTCCATGTTTTCCTTCATGACTATTTAAGACATAGGCATAAATTCCTTATCCAGCTAAAATTCAGTGACTGCATATTGCATGTGAAGGTTCTGGTTACTGTTTACTGTATACATATGGCAAGCTAACACATGCCTCTTCACACGGTTACTTGCAGGTGCTGTTAAATCTGTAGCAATCAAATAGCCTGCCTTTAATATTTCTAATTAGCTTCTTTAGTAATCATGATGGAAATATAGGGACACATTTACTGGTGTCCTCTCAGATATCCTTAGAAACAAGGAATGCCCCTAGAGGGTTGTCCTAATGTGGGTGTTTTTTCAGCCCAGTCAGTATGCATCACTTTAATGTGACTGTGATCATAGCCCCATTGTGCCTGCCAATCCCAATTAACAGAATCACCCATCCTAGGGCTGAATTTACTGCTGCATGTGCAGCTTCCTGGGACAAGAAGCAGCAGCCTTGTAGTCTCCAGGTCTCTGAAAGGAAGCTGTGCCTCTGGGAACTGTGCTCAACTTTCCTCAGCTGTGAAATCTCTCTGTTGCAAGACATGTTCCTGTCACATACTTTTCCTTACGGCAGGCTGAATATTTCCCTTTCTTGATGACTCCAGTATCATCACCGAAATATCATGATAAACAGAAATATATTCAGGAGATAGCCTTGCTGTTAATCTTGAAGTTACTATTCAGCCTTGAAAAGTAGTGCAAGTTTGCTTATCGCTAAAAACATTTGGTTTGCACCTGCGCGGTGAGTTATTACATCTGAAAATGAAATGGCAACAGGCTTTTTTTGACACAAATTGATGTGTATGCCATGTTACATTTTTCAACGCACAGCTAGTTTCGTGTAATCTACATTGCATCACAGACATACAACCTAATTCATATGTGAAGTGCCTATAAGGTAAGCACCAGCTTTCTTCTGCCAGCACCAAGCAATGTTACTTTTGGGGAGTAGGGGAGCAGTAACTCACTTTTATTCTACAAGAACTTTTTTAGCAAAAAGATAGCGCCAAGAATTTCAGCAGCAACAACCAAAAGGCTGCGCATAGTAGTACAAAGATATGCAATATCTTTCTGTATCTCTAGGGACTTTCCCTAGATTCTGTGGCAGAGTGTGGAGAGATTGCTCATAGCTCTTTTGTTCCTTCATCTCTTCTCACCAATTTCCATTTAGAATCAAACACTTTCGCTGGAGGCAAAAGTTCTGTTTTCTGGCTTTTCCCAGAATTTTGTTCTTGCACATGTTTGCAGCTGACATATGAAATATGCAAACTCTTCCCCTGATTTATGCTTTCTGCTCTACATGGAGCCAGTATAATTGTGGGAAAAAAAGAAAGTACTTTTCCTTGAAGTTCAGAAAGCAATGTACACTGTTTGAAACTAATTCCACAGCATCTTACTGCTGCCCCCACTGGAACAGTGTGTATCTTGTAAGAAAAACTGAAAAGAAACAACTTCTTTTCTACATCCCTAGTTTTAAATCTCACCATTAGAGAAGATTCCTGTTCCCATCACCACATTTGGTAATAGAGAAAACTTAGGAAGTAAGTTTAGGAAATTCATTAAAAGCCACTTCTCCAAATGGACTTGCAAGCAAACTAACTACAAAACCCTGGGCCAAATTATCAAAAGAGCTCACCTCCCATTTGGCACAAGATTAAGGACAGTCTTTTCAAAGCATTTAGCCACTTGAAGTTCTCAGTGTGACATTACTGGCCGGATTTCCAAACTTTCCACTCACTTAAGGATCTAGAAGCAAGCTGAACTCCTTTGAAAACAGTTATTGGTTTTGGATGCTTCAGAACTATATTGTATTGAATATAGTCCAGGCACTACACTATTTATAATTACTTGATAAAATACAAATGTTTCCTTAAATTTCTCTATGAATAGCTTTTATGCATTCCTCAGAAAACTTCTGAATCTACAAAGAGAAAGTTTCCTTACTGTAGCCCTCAGAGCTCTTATTCACAGGTGCAGATAAAATGACCCTTGCCAGTTTACTGACAGCTAGAGTAACTTACTTCCTTCCTTTCTTTTCCAGATTCATAAAGAAAACTAAGATTAGCTCTCTTCACAAGCAGTAAATTCATTTATTTCCTTATAAAGTCTTTGATACAACACTTTGGCTAAGAACCACTTTTATCGCTAAAATTACACTCATTAGAAGTTAAAGATACTGAATGAAATAGAGCAATCTCAGATCAAAGCAGCCTGCTCTTAACTACCTAGAAACAAATTAAAGCCACTAATAAGAAACAGGCTAAACACATCAAGGACCTAAATGATTAATTTACATTTAGCAATTATTTTGACAACTTACTAAAGCATGACTGTGTATTACTGACCAGCTTTTTCCAACTTAGAGCTTTTTATGTTTACAAGAACAAATGATGGTTTAGTTATTTAGCAAGATCTTTCTTATACTAGCAAAGCAAAAGCAGCACTTATCAGAAATAACTTGACCACTACAAAACATGACTCTCTAAGCTATATCTCTCAAAGCTTTCTGTATATTAGTACAGTAATCCTGTTGATTCCATAGCAACAAACTGCAGTAGAAGTAATTGCATTTTGCTGTGATCACAAACCCAAATATTTAGGGTTTGAGTACATGCAGTATTAACCCATTTATAATTAGTGAGACTACACTATGTTTTTTGTTTCTCCATAATTTATCAATACTATCAGGCAACTTTTTGAAGGAAAGCTTATTATTTCTCCTTGTATCTGTAGAAGCTTCATTAATTCATTTTTTGCCACTCCTGTATGGTTTCAGATATTAAAAAGGCATTAGAAAAAGAAGGGGAAGTTGCAAAAAACTTCAATACGAGACCAGAGTGAATTTCAGCAACAAAAAAAAAGGATTGGGCCACCTACAATAAAAGAGTTATATATGTTCTTCATCTTTTGGCAGCAGAGATTAGGTTTAGCATGTTAATGCTGTATGGAATAAAACAGTTTAAAGCCTCCAGACAATTCTATATATCTGAAGACAGCCCTGCAAGTCTTTTAACAACATGAGACATAGCATCTAAACACATTAGTGAGTTCCACACTAACTCTACTTTGTAATTTTAACAATAGAGTTTGATAGATATGACAGTGCTGGACAAACAATTTATATTTATCACCTGCTGCAGTATGAAGATTATTTGTATTCAGACACAAGTCTGTCTAGGATTTAATGCACTCATGGACCAAATAAAGATATCTTGTTTGTTATCTCATAATGTGCAGAAAGAGTGATAGTAATATGTATCTGGTGTTGAATGTTTAAGTCCAGAGGGTTTCTGGATGGCTTTGTGTCCTATGCAGTCTGTATCAATATATAACACAAAAATATTTAATCTTGATACAAGAAATACATTTTTTACAGTGAGAGCAATCATTCATAGGAACAACCTCCCCAGGCCATGGTGACAGTCCCTGTCACTGAAGGTTGCCAGAAAATCTTATCTATAGCCTCCCCTTTCTACAAAAGGTTAGACCAGCTGGTCTTCCACAGCCCATTCCAACAGGGGCTGTTCTATATTTCTGTAATATTGTTAGTGATAATGTTCTGCAGGAAACCACAGTAAGGGGCAGAGATGCAGAGACCTCTGCATCACAGAGCAGAGGCCCCACTCCTACTTTTCTTCCTCATCACCCTTCTCAAACCAACCCCTGTACAAACACCATAGGGCTACTGTCTCCCTTAGTGCTTCAAAGATTCACTTTTCAACTGTAAAAGCTACAGATTTAGACTTACAAGGAAAGCTTAGGTTCTGGAATACAATTACATGGCAGTTCTGTAGCAATTACCATGGCAAATTACCATAATAATTTTGGAAATGGTTGCAAATGCATCACTGTTACTTTTCTTCTAGGTGTGCAGAATTACCCTGTGCCTGATAATTCTGGGATACCAATGTGACCTTTCAAAGAGCAACTGAAGTCCCAGGAAATAACTGAAGAAAACTATGACATGTACAAGCATTACACCTCAAGCAGACAGTGAAGGCCAGCACTGAAAAAATCCACAGGGTGTCTCAAAAGACTGAGAGATTTGAACGTCTGTTTGGATATGCCTCCAGCCCACGTGCATGTCCTAGTGGATCTCTGTTCTATTGGTAAGCTACCAGCATGAAACATATTATCTGAGGCTAGCAAAGAGGACTGACTATAGTAGCACAGACTGACACAGCAGACGCAACCGCATGAACTGTTTCATGGAGGTGGAGGTTGTGCACATCTTTATCCCTGTTCCCAGTACAGGCAGTAGAGAGGAGCTGTGTAGGCTGCACTACTGGCTCACACGGCACTCCTCTGTTACTCTGAGCTCAGGGAAGTGGTTCAAGGCGCTTTGTAGATTAACTCAGTTGATGCTTAAAAAAAATGATAGCTGGTGTCAGCAGCTCGTTGGGTCTGGTCAGGGGTGGGACTGGCATAGTCCTTTGGGAGAACCCAAAGATGCTTTGACAAGCACCTATGAGCTTGTCCCTGCTGGATGTCTGGACCCTGCTGGAAGGGCTAAGACACTGTGCCCAAGGGCATCCACAAGCTCCCACTGGCACGGGACCTTGCCCAAACTGTTTTTGCCTCTGCAAGGGGAAGGATGTTACAAGTGGAAGACACTTCTCTGCTGCAGCCAGCATTTGGGATGCTATCTACGTTAGGAGAGTGGATTTCTGGAGACATTATTTTGTATTTCCTCTGGTTTGTATTTTTGGGTCCCTGGGTCAGACTGTCTTGAAGAGACCTCAGGCCAAATTCTGTTTTCAGCTACAGTGCAGCTGTTTTGAAGGAATTACTTTGACTTTCATTGCTTGCTTTGGATTAGTACTGTAGTAACAAAGGGTGGAATCTGGCTCACTACATTCTTTCCTTGCCATCCAAAGAAAAAGCAGGTTAAGAGATTTGTATCACACAGCATCAGGCGAAGAGTTTTGGAGAAACAGAAAATCAGTTAAAAAAATGATAGCTAAAAAAAGAACCCCCAAGCCCAAGCAGCTCAATTCACATGACAAAGTCTGCTTTTCTGACTGCTTGGTTTCATTTGTCAACACCATTTAACTGTACATATATTTTTAAATTGGCTAAAAATAACAATTTTGAAGAACCTAAAGATGTTTTTAAGCAGTCCAGGGGAACTTCAATCGCATTCAACTGAAGTGCTCACTCAATTCTCAGATCTAGTCTGAAGTCTTATTTTTGTTCATCTGTAAGATTCATGTGAAAAGCCACCATAGCCTGGGGTTTTGAAGTTGAAAGATTATAATTTGGCCTTCTGGCATGCATCTTTGTCAGTTTTTTAATCTCTATATGAAGTCTTTCAGCTTTAAAGAGAGACCAATTGATGTTCTCTGAGGCATGCATATTCTTTCAGCACCATAAAAGAAGTCAGCCATTGTCATTTTCAATCTTAAAGTTTTATTCTCTTTATTCTCAGACTAATTTCACTTACTAGTTCAATTGCCTGTGCAAGGTTAAAAAACCCCAAGAATTAATGTAATCTGATTTCTACAGCTATCTATAGGCTGTTGGTCATGCCGCCTGATATCTGAATATGATACAAATATACTCAGGAGAACCAGACACCTCAAATGGCTTAAGAGATAAACCCCTTTAAATAAGCTTGAGAGAGATCTGAATTTATTTAAATGTCTGATTCTAAATGTACTTATGCCTAGTAGTAATGTTTACCATCTGCCTGATTCTGTCTGATGAGGTAATTGTAAATCTATAAATAGCTTAACATATGCTGCACATATTCTGGCCTTAAATATAACAGCCTTTGTGTAAAACAACTGGAAATAATAAGAAGTGATATTTGCTTGGGTGTTATTCAGGGTAAGTTGAGAAAGATGTATAAAGGGTTTTCACTTTGTATTATTAGTCTTTTCTCTTCCAAATGCCTGGTTAAAACCAAACCATTGTTTATAGGCCCAATTCTAACAAGTTGTCAGTACTTTCTGTGATTCATACCTACTGAAATAGGCATTTGAAATGTAGTAACGCAGTTACAGTCAGTTATGTATAGTGTAAGCCAATATGAGAACAACATTCATTTAAGATGAACAAATAGTTTTTACCCTGTGAATGACTAAGAGTACAACCCAGTGGATTCTTCCTTTTCTTTTACAGGGCAGAAGATGGCAGGGGGGTTGGAACTAGATGATCTGGATGTCCTTTCCAACCCTAACTACTCTATGCTTCTATGAGCAAATGATGTACAAGCATAGCGACCATGAAAGTTTAGCTTGAAAGAACTGCTTTAGAGCCAGGTTAGAGTATTTTTGACATTCCTGTACCTACAGTAGTCACTGTACAAGCAAAGTGCTGTTTCATAATTACAACTAAGAATACCATTAATGCCAATTATCTGCAGAAAGAAAGGTAATTGCTCATGTGCACTCACCTAGAATAAAACCATATGAAAAGGAAGAAAGTGCTCTAAAATCTTACAGCTTTTGAAACCACACTCACTGGCTCACAGCTTTTTGCCTACACAGTGGGGAGACCATGAGAGGTAACCAAAGACAGGCCTATGGCTGGATAACTGGGTGATACTCTTTTCTGGATCCTGGTTCTCAAAAAAATAATTCAGTTTTGGGGAGATCATATTTTCTCTTGCATGATTTGTGCTCCAGAACCAAGACTTCACTGCAGATTTCCATGAATTAGCTCTGGAAATCTGACATCAGCCTGTTCATTCATGCAACTGTTTCAGCTGCTTGCAATGGCACCCTAGTGCAGGCGGGGGGAAAATGATACATTACCAAATCAGAAATAAAACAGTGAGTCACTCTCCAAACCTGCTCTCTGTGGCATGGTCCATCTCTATCTTGTACGTTGCATTGATACAAAGCTTAAAAAAGGCCCAAAGTTGTATATAGGTTCAGCTGCCCACTCCAAACAAATAAAATTCTTAATGTGTAAAGCTAAGAGCAGAGGCTATTCTAAGGTTTCTTACTGAACACTGGATTCATGGAACAGGATCCTGGCTCTAATGCTGTAAGCTGTGTGTTTGTACTCTGCATCAAAGATGTGCAAAGAGGCTGTTACTGTGTTTCTTGCACCATTAATCAGTCCCTGATGTTTACATGGACTTTTAATTTAATTCATAGGAAAGTTTTGCTCTGTTCATATTTAATGAGGGTTTCTCCTGAGCATCTGTGTCTTGATCCTGACAGCCCTCACCTGATCCAGGACTTCCCAGGTTATTCATTATCAGCATGAAACTTCTAAAAGTAGGTGAGAAAAGATGAACCAGTTTCCAGCTGTGTGCAACTATGCCCAGCCAGACATCTTCATACCATATGGGTGGCTAGACTTCAATCAGGCAGGACTGAGAAGCTGAATGGAAGAACGAATTGTCTGAGAAAATTAAACTCCCCTAACATTATCATTATTTTGAGAGACTGCATATTTGATGCAAATCTTTCCTCTACTTTCAAATGCCCTGTGAGGCTGGACACCCAGCTAACCTTGCATCGAAAGGTGCCCAGTTCTGCCTATGACAGATAATACCATTCATCCCAGCCTTCCCTAGGAACACACCGTAAATGTACGCACACTGTCAAAATACAGCCCCCTCTCACTACTTGGAGAGTAGCACAGGCAGCAACCATCAAAGTGAACTGGATGAAGATGAGAATGACAGGAAGGAGGTTGAGCACTGTGGATGAGAGGAAAATAAATGAAGAGTAAGCAGCAAAAGTTATTTTAGTGAGAGGGCAGAGAAGAATGGAGCAAACCAATGGAGCTTTAAAGCACTATTTATTATATTTAAAAATATTTAAATAAAAGCATTGTCACAATACCAATTAGTGCACTTAATTATTTGTTCTGCTATCACAAGAGAAGGATACATGTACTAAAAAGTGACAGACACTTCCAAAAGTTTCAGAAATACAACAGAGGTATTCCTGACACTTTCTAGATCTCCAGTTATGTGGAGGTATGAGCTATGCATTGTCTGACTTGGGAAGTGGGTGGAGGGTGGTGGGAGGTAAAATAAGGAGGCAGGGTCAGATGGCCCTTCAATAGTAAAGGAATAATTACATTTACAGATTACAGAATTCATGCAGTCAAGCTCAGATTCTCATCCTATTTTCACTAAAATAAATCTGATGTGACCTTTTTTTTCTTACTCCTACAGATAAATTCCATATTGTTATCTAAATATCTAATTTCCCTTTCACTTCGTCTAATTTTTTTATTACTTCATTATAGGGCCAAAGCCACCTTCTTTTATATGAATAATATCAGTCATTTTACCAAACTTGCAACTGTGAACAGATTATGACCTTCATTTCTTTTGTATCCACTGGTGATGTAGCAATTTCTAAAATAAAGACAGAATGGAGCTCGTATCAAAGCAGACTGTGCTTCCTGTCCCTCTAAAGTGGTAACATATGCTAGAAAGAAAGGAAGCAATGAGGTCCAAGACAATAAACAGCCAGAACATGTGGAAAGCAAAATGCCAGACTGTCCTCAGTTGCGCATCCCTACTGGCTTCTCTGTGATTTCCCCATATCCTCAAGAAAATAAAAACCACTGATTTCCTACATAGCTGGGCTGTCAGGAGAATCCCATTCCTGACTAAGATGCTTCACAGTGATGTAATTAAAACCCCTTATGATCTCCATGCTGTATTCAGATTTGGGTAGTCCCTATGCAAGACAGTCTCTGAGAATCCATGACAAAATTGAAATGGCATCTTTCCTCTCCCACTTAAGCCACTTCAATCCAAAACTTGCTGCGTTCCTGGTAGTGTTAACGGATGCAACATCCATATATTTCTTAAGGATTTTTCTTGACTCTGCCAAGTCCCTGACCTGAAGCTAAACTTCTGGAGAATTCATTCAGTTTTAATCACCATTGGGCCAGAGAAATCAGTGGGATTACCTCAAATTTGGGTCAGTGTAAAAAGGATATGAACAGCCTGTCTTGGCTGTACCTGCCAAATGAGTAGACCCGATGCACTAGGGTGAGTGAGCAGGTAGTGGATGGAGTTGCAGGGTGCAACACCAATTCCAGGGGTCAGTGCCATGAAAACAAAACCTAATGTCACTTTATCTTATTGTAACTTACAAGTACCATTGTCTACGTGCCTATACAGCCAACATTTGCTTGCGCCACTAATTTATCTGTTCCTGAGTAACTATTAAGATAGCTGCTGTTACTGTGCTGATCACTAAGGTATTTGAAACATTGTGAATTGCTTCATTTATGGCAGAATAGAAGCCAAAATGACTTCTTTGTTCTTCAGTATCATTGGAATGATATGTGCTGAAACAGCCTGGGGATGGAAATATAAGTTAACTGCTGTTGCGGAACAATAACTTAGTGTCAAACTCCAAAATGGGGGCTCTGCCACCTTTTGTTTTTTGCAACGATATCACAAAATGAAAGCTATTCAAAAAACAAGCACATAAATCATGAAAAATATTTACCACCCTATTCATATTTCACACACACTTCTACTGCATATTTCCTCTTGCAGTGATTCCATTTCTCCTTCAATTGTCTTTTGAAGCCTTCTTGTGTATGCTTCTCTGATACAGATAAATTTCAGTCCATATTTAAGGGCAATGTGAGCTGGTATACAGAGTTTGTAATGCAGAATCTTTAAGGCTATCACCTGAACTTTCGTATACTAGTAAGGGGCTGCAAGAATACAAGAATCCATCCTTCATGGAGGCACAAGAGGACGCGGGAAGTGCTATGTGCAGCGATGCAGGGAAGCAGAAAAGTGTTACATTTTTGTATCAGTAGCTAAATCACACTATACCATGGATCAAGTACTGCCAGTTACAGCACTCTATTTCAGGAATAGATAAGGATTTCAAATAACTATTATCAAAGAGTATATTGTTTGTAATAACTGGCATGCAAAAGATGAAATAAAATCAGGAATTTTGTCATTGAGCTTAGTGGGAACAATCTGAGACATGAATTATCGAGCCTTTACAAGACTTTAGGTGGAATTTAAGTGAAAATTGTACATTTTTCCCTAATGATTTCTCTCTTCCCATTTACTTGACTCCACCCTGAGAGTTGCTTAAGATCAAATGAAGAATCTGGCCATAATAAATATTAAGCAGATCATTACATTTAATTAACTTTCAAAGTATTTTAGTCAGGCCTCTGACTGAACAATGCTTTCTCCTTTTGAAGGAATATGGCAAATACCTCCAGTGTTGAGTTTTATTGTATGATTAAATTAAGGTTCCTGTAATTCAAACATATTTCACAAAAACAATGCCATTGTCTTTTGCCTGTCATGCTACATGGAGATGAACAAAGATCAAGCACATACTGTACACTCATGGGCCTTGGAAATGGTGTTGTATGGGTCACGGAGAAACTCAGATGCAAATCAGCAAGACAGGCACCGTATCTGAAGTGGTAGAAACAGACATGCATTACAAATTTTAGCAGCTACTGGATCTGGACAGTCTAACCCGTTCTCTCCTAGAACAGCACATGCATCAGCTGTTGGAGTACGCAATACCCAGCCAGGGCAAAAATTTCTCTTCATACAGCCTGCCTTAGGAATGATATATGGCATTTGCTAGTCCTATCTACCAACTGCTGCTGGAAGAACAGATTCAAGTAATGCCATTTCATGTTTGGTACATTCTTTATAATGAGCAGGTGGAATCAAAGTTTTAATCCTGCTAGCAGGTGACCTTTTCAAAATTCGGTATTTTTACTGCCTATCAATTTTGACTCTTTCTTCCAAGCTCCTGAGATTGTAATCAAAGATGAATAGGAATTGCCAGAGAATTGCTGAACACTGTAAAAGCCAAAAGTTTTTAAAGGTGGCTTTCACCCAGTATATGCCCTAATGAAGCCATGGCACCTGATTCTCAGTAGATTAGGTGCAAATGTGCACATTAGCAAACTAAACAATGAAGTAACATCAACAGAGAACAGGTTTCATCGATTAACTCATAAATAGGGTACCTTATTATGCTCTGAGGGGAAATGAAATATGAAAAGCAATGCATGCATTTTTGAATTATAAGAAGAAGGAATATTGGCAAATCTTTCAACAGCTGTTTATCATGAAAAAGAAGTTACAGTTACCATTCCCCAGCCATGCAGTCTGAAAAAAAACAAAAATTGTACATTAATAAATTATAACAATGATGCATGAAGCTAATAAAACTTTTGAAGGCAGTTTCTTAGTCCAGAGGGAGTTGTCAAATTTGCTATTTGTGACTTTAATGTTACTTGGAATTTCTTCTAGGGCATTTAAAACTCCTTTTGTGACTCTTCATCAGCAGTTCTGCAGACAGCAAAGGCCTTGACAATATGCATTTTCACTTTTTGCATGGCTGACGGACTTCATATGCTATATCCAATTTAAGGGTAGAGTGGTAGATTACATTGCTAGAATACAGAAAGCCATTGCCATTGAGACTGAATCATTGCTGTTTATAGTAATTCTTACTATTTGGTTTTTGACAACCCTTTGTGACTGGAATAAAAGATGATGCTGAGATTATTGTCAAACTACTGTAATAGCTAGTAGTGCATGAAGTCTGTGGCAGATGGACTTGAACTTATGAGCTCTTGGATTTTCAATAGCCTTTCAAATGAGCAGTGTCCTCCTTGGCCACAAGTAATGTGACTGGCTTTGACAAATCCTTATTTCAGAAGATGAAATATTATTTCAGCCAGCTTTCTTTGTTCTGTTTAAAATGTTTTATAGGGCTTAATTTGAGAGGTAGCATAGAATTGTGAGAGAACAAATTGATTTTTAGTTGCATGACGTAAACTACATTACAGGTACATCCAAGCTGAACGACAACAGTGACTTGATGTAGTCAGACCATTTCCAAAAGGGACCCCCATCCATTTCAATTACAATACACAATAGCTATATATTTTTCTTTGGCTAAACACATAATTTTTATTTTGATCTCTGCTAATTCAAAGAGACCTGAAAGCTGACAAATGAGAAGCAACAGTAAAAATTTGTTTGGCATATCATACCCCAGAAGGATTCTCTTATAACACAGACAGCTGCTATTGACTTGGATGCTGTTTTAGCTGCTGTGAAGAACATGGATGGACAGTGACTAGCTTACACTGCGGCAGGAATGTCTTACACTGGATTTGTCTCACTAAAGACCCCTTATAGAAGCACATTTGTCTCAGGTCACTAGTTTACTGATTGCTTAGTGCAGTGCAAACAGACTATTGTTCATGAACAGTCAGCTGTTCCTGCCAGAAATGGACAAGAGAAACCCACCAGAGTGAGCTGAGCTTCAGCAGTTTTCTGGATCTGATCGACATATACAACAGCCCAGTGCCTGTCTAAAAACCAAATGATAAATGTTCCAAGGGCTGGTTTAAGACTTTGTCAGAGTATTTCTTTTATCCATAGCTACCATCTTTGTTTTAGGATTGATTACTTCTGAAAATCTTTTGCTCTTTTTTGCATATCATGATTCTTTCTTTATATTCTAGCATTACAGTTTGATCTTTTATTGCATTGCTGCTGTTGAAGATTCTATAGTTAAAGTTGTGTCAGCACTTTTACTATAAAACCCATTTATGAGAGGGTTTATCACACAGCTATAAAGATGTCCTACAGAATGAGAGGTGGTGTACAAGTCTCAGCATGGGGCATTGTCTTTTTTTTATCACTTTTTTTTTAAACAAATTAGACTTGCTATTTTGAGCCTTTATGTGCGTAAAACAATTCCAGTTTGTAGGTTATTGCCTACATAATGTGGCAATCAAGTTAAAAAAAAAGTAAAATGAACCCACTTATAAATGCTATGATTAAAACCGATTATGGGAAAAGTGGAATTTTGTGAGAGTAAAGGCAGGCCAAATACATGACTCCTCATGTGGGTGAGCTGTACGTTGTACACTGAGAACATGCTGAGTTACATATACAAACCTATTTTCCCCAGGCAGATGGGGGGGTCCATCTTGGGAAGCAAAAAACCTTGGTGAATAATGCCATTGTAGCTGGCTTCCTAAAAAAAGAGGTGAGCACAAATGCTTTCAAAGGGAAGGCAGCTCATGCACCTCATGGATGTTGCGCATTTCAATAGAAGTATATTAATGAGATTCAGTGAAGGCTTGAGAGTGCTTGTTATGGACTGTGCTTTATCCTCTTCACTAGGCCTTCTATCCATAACTTAGTTATGAGTCAATTACGCTTCTTTTGTTTCTACTTAGCCGCGCATAATGTTACATTTCGAGGCACCCTGCTACACCCTTTCATGGCTCAGAGGATGGTGGCTTGTTGAGCAGCTTTCCTTGATAAACTGCGTCAAGACAGTGGGGTTTGATGGATAAGCTCACAGCTCCTCAACCAATGACTCATCCCCAAGATGTGGGTGCAGTAGCACACTTGGGACCCACATTTAAAATGATACCATGCAATTAATGAGTACAGGGGGACTGACTGCCAGAGAAAGATGGTCACACTGTTAGCAGCACCTGAACGAGCTTGAGTTATGGTTGTGGAACCCTGTGGTGCACACTGAAAAAACGTTCTTAGATAACACATGTGGTTCCCAAGATGTGCTGGTAGATTAGGACAGCCCCACTAATTCACTGCACTGGATTTGTTCATTCACATCCCTGGCTTTGGGTGTGGTGTAATGAGAGGGGGAGACTAGTTCAAACTATGCTTACTGTAAAGAGCATTCAATAAACAGCCCTGGCTATGTACACGTAGGGTTGTTACCTGCTAAAAATCTATAGTAAAACCCAGAAGCAACTCATGCTGTTGCTATAGGGTGACCAGACGTACACTGAAAGCTGCACCTGTGAATGCACTGGATAAGACTCCCTGGCCAACTTGGATACTAAGAGGGAAGCTGCATCAGCAAGAACTTCTGGCCAGGCTGCTCAAACCTTCCAAAGCTTTAGGTGCTTTTCAGCTGAAGTATGTGCTGCCACAGCCTTGGCTATTAGCACTGTGTTACAAGTGAGATAACAGATGTGCTACTGCCTGCTGTGCAGAGAGCCCTGAAGTTCAGGTTCCACTGGCCTTTACTGAATTATGGATCTGAAGTAATTTCAAAATGTTAATATCTTGCACTCACTGAAAATGGGGCTGTCTTGGATTCTGATCAGGCAAGCACTACACAGATAACTTTACACATGGGACTTCAGAGAGCTGCCTAAATTACAGTGTGTTATTACAAACTCCAGTGAAGATTGGCACAGAAATCAGGTATGATTTTTAAAAACAGGCCACAAATTCCAAAGGAATAACTACAGGCAAAGGGGAT
>JAOEHY010028696.1:0-16731 GCA_025447955.1 Psilopsiagon aurifrons | reverse complement strand
TCCCTGCATCTGCCTTCCAAGACTTGGGTGGTGTGGTCAGAGCATTTGGTGGTGAAGACTGAGGCAAAGAAGTCATTAAGAACCTCAACCTTCTCCAAATCCAGGTAGCCAGTTCTCCCAATAGCTTCCGGAGGGGGCCCACGTTGTCCCTTGTCTGTCTTTTATTTGCAATGTTCCTATAGAATCCCTTCCTGTTATCTTTCACATCCCTAGCCAAGTTTAATTCTAAGTGGTCCTTAGCTTTCCTAACCTGGTCCCTAGCTTCCCATGCAACATCCCTGTATTCTCCCCAGGCCACCTGTCCTTGCTTCCACCTTTTGTAAACCTGGTTACATTTATCCTTCAGCATCTAGTCATCATTTCCAAGAAATCCCTGGATGATTCAGGTAGCAGGTTAAAATCATAAGTAAATCCCTTAAACACTTCAGTTGTTTTACTGCTTGCATTAAATGTAGTAAAGAGGGTCGACATAACCAGGAAGGAGAATTGTAGAATGCAGGGTGCAGCCTGCATGGCTCTGACATTCATATCTTCTGTTATTTCTAGAGGACCTTTGCTGACACTGGGCTGTGGACAGTCTGAAAGTTCACTCTTCTCATACGACATAAATCTGTCTGAGCATATGTGTATTTCTTTTTCCAAATTGAAATTTCAAGGCAGAACAGCATGATTTATTTACGTTTGTCATTTGGCTGAGAAGTCTTTATCTTCGCAGATGAATATAGCGCAGAATTAAACCCAGAAAAGTGTCGAACAGAAGTATAGGTATATTGGAGGAGATGCCGGTGCTGTAGAGCTTTGCTTATGCCTGAATGCATTTGTTTTACCTGAATAGTTGCATCATGCTTGTCTTATACCTCAGTAGGATCATGAGCCATGTCCTGAGGCTATACTAGTATACCAAATATGGCTGTGTGATTCCTTCCTTCTTTATTGCTGGCATTTAGAGGGTACCTGGATGGCCACTGCCCGCTGACAAGTATTTCACTACTTTGTTTCACTACTGTAAATGCCTGAGTGGATACGTATTTTGCCATCAGGAATTTATAATGATATGTATGCTTCTCCAAGTACAATCTAAAATAATTTCTGAGTCTGCTTTTGTTTAGTTTTATGTAAAGATTTTGATCTTGATAAAAGTCAACCTGACAGAACAAAAAATTTGATAAATAAGTAATTGCAGTGCTGCCTTAAGAAAGAGGCTTCACAGTTTCAAAGTGTGCAGTTAGTGCTGGTAGGGATACAGTAATTTGACGGGCTTCTACGATTCTTTGACTTTCCTCTCCTGAGAGAGAAGCTGTATATGCTGTTGCCTTTTCCCGTCCTCTTGCCTCTCTCACACATAGGGTATCTTCATTTATGAAAGTGGATCGCTTTAGGATGTAAGATAGGGCGATCTGAGATTGTTCTTATTTGTAGGTTTTGGATGATGGTGAAGGACAAGTCTGCTGTGGTGCTGCTGCTCAGTTATGAACTCTGTACTTCATTCATGCTTATCTCCAGTGTGCAAGCTTGGATGTAGATTCTAGATGGATGACTGCACTGGTGAAGTATCAGATCATAGTCAACTGAAGTAGTAGCTCCACATCTTTCCCCAGCTTCCTCAAGCCTTATATAATTTTCCTCTATGGTCATCCTTGTACCATGGTTCTCTAAGACAATGGCATCACTATGATTATGTCACTTCTGGGGAGAATTAATTTTGTTTGCAAGAAAGTAGACAGCCACGCTCTTAATGGGGAGTTTGTATGGGAGGATTCTCATCAGTAAATTTTATAATAGAAAATTATGTGAAAGTGATCTGTTGCAGGAGAGGATGTGTCTGAGGAATAACAGGCACATCCACTACCAAGTTGCTGAGAATAAGGAGGATAAAAAAGTAGTTCTGGGTTTCCAAATGGTGGAAGGGAAGTAGCAGGGAGGCCAAGCTATCTGGTCATATTTTGCTGGAAATATTGAAGGGATAGTCACTGCCTGATAATAAAAAGTGGCTGAAACAAGCAGACCTGTTTTGCAAGTGGATTTTCAAATACAAATGGTATGTTTATGTGAGGAACTGCCTAGAGGAAGAAAAGACAGGGCAGAGGGTATGCACATTGTATCTTAACCTTGAGTTAAGCAAGAAAATATCTGCATTGGTTTTGGAGATGGCTTATGGAATAAGTGTAAAGCAATTTGAAGCAGCTGTGCATAAATATGTTACATTTCTACTGTAGAAATTAATACCTCAGTCCCACATAAGCATAACTTTTCAGTGGAAAACATAAGCACCGCGTATGGAAGTTCATGGAACAAGACAGTATGCTTAAAATTAAACATGTGCATAAGTGTTTTTAGTACTGGAGTTGTTTGAGTATTTCGAGATCTGGCCTGTAATGTTGATGGAGATGTAAATCCATAACGTATGGTAACTGATCTTTAATTCCTCTCTTAACTATTGTAGCACACAGGTGGGTGAATCAATGCACAGAATAGCCAATGCAAATGTAATATTCTAAATTACCATTAAAATCTAATCCTAATTAGGTTTAATTACATTTAAAATGATTACTGGGAGACTTGCACTGTTGTATCTTCCAGTTCTGTGAGAGGAAATAGGTAATTTAGTTTGCAACGTTGTTTAGTTGAAATCAGATATACTGTTCTCTTTCTATTTTTTTCCCCATACAGCTGCTTCCAAGGTGCACTGGACATGTCCAGATTCATAAACGTATTATTTGTAGCTTGGAATTACACATTTCAACCACATTAGCCATCTGAGACCTCTGGCTGAGCATTAGGGAGAATAACCTACATGGATTACTGTTGCTTGTTACATTACTTACTTGTATTGCCTATTCTGATTTTCATTGAAGTTTTCTCTTCATAATGTCTGTGAGGAGATGAAAAGCAAATCACAAGGGTTATACCATTGATTTAGCAATTACTTTCTTTCTCTTTCATTTAATAACAACTTTCAGATTTTTAAGCAGGCATTTGACAAAAAGGTATCTGAGCTGTGTAAAATACTGTTGAGTTATACCCTAATCAACAGGACAGGCAAATACCTCAAACTTGATAAAGAAAATCTGTAGTCTGATTTTCATCATTCAGTACTCTAAGAAGCAACAATAACGGTATTTGTATTGGAAACATGACTAATAGGACTACTTCGTATTGGTGAACGACACTTACTGGTGTATGGACTTAAAACATGGGAATGAGCTCTGAAAGTTAGAAATATTTTTTTCATTTGTGCTCTGCTGATGGCACAAAAGACCATAAATCTTGAGTCCTAGAACATAAAGAAAGAGGTTATTGCTTAAACACCTAACAGCAGTATCATTTCAAACTTGTAAGCTCATTGCTGGCACACTGAATTGTGCCTGGGTTTGCTAATGCTCATCTGAGAATGTCTCCAACAGCTTGCACTGCTTGCACTGAGACTTTCATCAGAAACGCTAAGCTGGGTCATTGCTCAGGTAAATGGAATCTGGGGCAATTTGTGCTCTGTCTTTTGCCTGCGACTACTATGTGCCAGCTGGCACAACTATCATTAAGTCCACATCTGTTTGTCCTCTTCTGCCACCAGCTAGAAAATGTGTAGCTCACTACAATCCTAGATACAGAGTCTAAACATGATGTCTTTTCAAGCTTCTGATGAGGAGCACAGTCCTCATCCTGGCTACAAGTTGGGTACTGTTGATGGCACTTTCTTTTCGTGCTGCTCTGGGCTACTTTGTCCTGATCTGTTTTCAAAGTTTCATCCAGCCACTGGGACACACAGAGTCAGAAACGCCTTTCAAATAAAATCAGCCATGCAGCAAATTGTCATCTTTGATGCAGACTTGGGGATCTTAGAAATGTCTTTCAAAGCATTTTCATATTCTTCACTTCCTTCTTTCCAATTAAAAGTAAATAAGGGACTGAAGGAGATAAGCTTGATTGAAAGTAGCTTTTCTTTTTTGGAAAGGCAAGCTATGCCACTTCCTTCCTCTCTGCACTTTATTGCCTTCCTGTTTTCTGCTGTTTGGTGCAATCCATTGCTTTGAGGAAATGTGTGTTCCATTGCCTCTAGCCCAAAACACACTGGCTTTTGACTAAGATGTCATTGGGGCAAGGGGCAAATTTGTGTTTCTAAACCAACTTCACATGATCTGTCAGGAGTTTAAGGAATGCAGCTTCATTAAGTGGTTAGTAAACTCTATGACTTTTAAAGGAAACACAGAAAGCAGTGGTATGTGATTGTGTGAAGGAGATTTGAAGTGAGAGATTAACATAATCGCATGTGGCTCTCTATTTTGTCATTCTGACAGAAAGCAGGGCTTTGCTGCATGTATTCTTAGCACTGGATTTTCCCAGAGTAAATCTGATGGGGATATACAGTTTGGGGTTTCACTGTTTTAATTTCTATAGAATCAGGGCTTTTGTTTCTAACATCCAGAAGTAAGTGTCAGGATGACTTGTTACTAGAGACAAGTTTATAGTGGCTGATAACGTGTTCTCCCAGTATTCTTCCTCTGCTTGTCAGCAAGTTTAAATGGAGAACCTTTGACACCTACAGCACTATCTCTGCCTGAAAAGCAAGCGAGGGAGGCAGGCGACGTGACAGCTGAGCCCTCTGCCATCCTGCCCAGCGTTCTGCAGCACTTCTCTTCCAGGCCTGCTGGATGAATATAGAATGCAAGTGTCAAGGATGACACCTACTTTATAATCTCTGCAAAGCAAGCCTTTTCAGAGAAGAATTTGTTGACAGTTCAGAGAGTCAAAGTCAATTTCAGTTTTAGCTTTTATAGAAATAGGTTTTTGTCTTCCACCTGAAGTGATAATTAAAGACTAACTAGGCTGTGTGCTAGTCCACAGCAAAGTGTGGTGAGTAAATACTGTCCCGAGACGTGAAACATACATTCGACAAAAACCTCTGTTAATGACATTTGTTTTGTTACCTGTTGGAAGTGTTCATTGGAAATCTAATTTTCCACTGATAGCACTAATACATCGGCATACATTACAGATGAAGTGGATTATGGTTTTAAACCAGAGTCTTCTTTGAAAATCCTTTTTAAAAACAGGAATAGGAATGTTGTCTTAGATGAAAATTAATGCAAACTATATTTTTGTAGCTGAAGATGACATGAGCTGTTAAGTCATAGTTACTTGAGGTACTTAAGTTGGCAGCTGCAGGACAGCTGATCCTGTGCTAAAAGACAAAGCTCCAGCTTACTACTGCGTTTCACCTCCCAGAAGCAGTGATCTGTATTTGAGGTGTGTTGTCAGGCTGATGTCTCCTGTTAGGATTTCCACTTTTCCTACTGTTGTGTAGAGACATAGTCCTTCAAGGCAAAATTATAAAGTGCTTCAGTGAAAATGGCAAAATGGGCATAACCAATATGACTTCTGGAATAAGATATACCAGAATAGAAATAGTCTACCAGAATAGAAATAGTCTGTGAGCCCTTGAATTTTCCTGAATGTAGTATGAATATATTAGTTATAAGCTTTGCCCTTGCATTTCCCTGAATGTAGCAAGAAAATAGTGAGTATAAGGCACGCAGAGGACTTTTTTTGGCTCTTTAAGTTCTTAGTTCAGGGAAAAATAAGAGGTACAGAAGTTTTATAGAGAGAATAAGAGAGAAGGAAATATTAGAAACAATGCCAATGGGGTATGTCAGTAGTATCTCCCCCTTTGAACCAATTGTTAACTTCTGGATGGAAAAATAGCATTAGGAGGAACTGAAGACGTTGAAATATGGCACTCTTAGAGTGATTCAGGCAGGAAGGGATCTCTTCTTGGTTCAAATCCTGCTCACAGCACTTCAGCTTCAACATTTCATGAGCTGAATTTCACACCCAGTTGAGTTTCAAATATCTCTATGAATGGAGACTCAGAAGCCTCTCAGCAGCCTGTTCCAGTGCTTAACCTCTCTCCTGGTGGAAAGTATTTGTCCTCAGTAAGAGGGGATAGGAACAAGATACACCAAATAATCACTGGTACGAAATGTCTGAATCAGTCAATCAACATGTACTTATCCTTCTCATGAGGCAAAAAAATGTGGATGTACAAAAAGTTTGTAATCAAAAATGTTTAATTTTTAAAGTATTTTTGTGATTATGTGATTACCCTCAGGAACTTACTGCCCCCACAGTTCTTGAAAACCAAGAATATGGGAAATAATGCAGCTAAGCATGCATTTGTGACTCTGAATCACCCATTGCATGGTGAGAGTTAAGGAAAAAGTTACCTGCAAACAGGTTATTTTTACTGTGCTTCTGAGCATCTTTAAATTGTCCTAGACTGTCAACTATTACGATATCAAGCTCAATCGGCTGATCCTATACCTAATAGAAAATACCCAACCAGAGAAGTTGCGGATGCCCCATCCCTGGAATTGTTCAAGGCAGGCTAGATAGGGCTTTGAGCAGCCTGGTCTAGTGGAAGATGTCTCTGTCTGTGGCAGGTGGGCTGGAACTAGATGGTCTGTAAGGTCCCTTCCAACCTTAACCTAATGCTATATGATGCTATGAATAGTATCTGATATGACCCGCTGGACTAGAATAAGTGATTATTTTCTGTGCAGTTTAATGTAAGAACATAAGAATAAAGCCACACTATGTTGAATGATGCATGGTAAGCCCCTGTACCTAATACATTGTCTCTGGCAGTGGTCAGGAGTAGCTCCCAAGGGTGGGGTATCAGAACAGGATAACTATAGCAGTTTTTCCTCAGGTCTGTCTTCCAGGCTTTCAGCAACCTGCGCCTCAAGGATTTCTTAAGGTGATGCCTTCGGGCTCAAGTACAAAATACAGTGTCTGTATTTTCTGTTCTGGCCATTTTGTCCTGTTACTCTCTTTTTGGTGTATATTTACCTAATTCTGAAATTCTAACAAAATTTGAAGTCTATCACATACAAAAATGTCTTTTAGATATTGTGCAGAATGACTTTTATATCAAGGAACTGCTTTTACATTACAAGTGTAAAGACCTGATTGCAATGCAGTACGGTAGATCCGACTCATGTCAGTATTTTATGGCACTCAGGTAAGCGTGTTTGCAAAGTAGTAGTAAATCTTTTTGATGTGCAATAACATTTCAGTAGTTAATGTAGTGTTCCACTGCATATTAACTTTTACCGCTTCTCTGCAAACTTACAATAAGCAGGAGTACAAGAAAAGGCTGGAAATGTTTGCAAAATAGACCCTGCTGGAATGCATTCAGTTCATGAACTAGTTTTACAACGTACGTTTGGGCTAGCTGATGATGTGATTAACAGTAAATTTTGAAATGTTTGCTTCTGCAGAAGATAAATTCATAGTTTCTACAAATGCTAACACCTTTTTTGGTTTTCAAGATTGTTTTTTTTTTTTTATATCAGTCTTATAGCTCCTAGTCCTAAAAGGGAAAAGAATGTAGTGTGGCTTCATGGAACTACTTGGTGGTCTTATATTTTCAACAAATATTGTAAAATACTACGGATATGGCTGCTTTAAAGGGGTTTTATTATATATTGAAAGTGTGTTGGTAGTACTGCATTATTATAGAAGTTCTCTATCAAAAATAGCTAGTTCAGTAGTTTTATTAACGTCCTAAACCTGGCTTTGTCAATGGAATCTGCAGTTAGTCTTTACATTGTTTGTGCCTGCAATATGGAAATCTCCTGGCGTTTGGCAAGTTGCTTGCTCTTCCAAAGAGGAACTGTTTTCATGGTTTAAAAATGGGATAGTACCTTGCACATGCTAGTTTCCAAGGTCTTTGATATCCTATGGTGTTTCCTGTGTTGTAGAAATAAAAAACAGTTTTATTCTAAAAACATATACTATCTATGGCTTCCAGGTGAGCTTAGCTTGAAGATAGATAGATGACTGAAGATGTCTGCAGATTTCCTTTTTTTCTGCTGTTCTGTTACATGTAGTACTTAGTGAGAAAATGTTTTATCAGAAATAAAGTTAATGGATTAGACCTAAAAGTTCTGAAAAAGTGGATATAATAATAAAAATATATCTAGAATTTTAGCTGTTTCTTCATTTTTGAGTATTACAATAATGGAAGTAGTTTATTTTTATGCCAACTGCAAGTGCTTCTAGCATACTCAGCACCAGGTATTTAGTATGCAAGCTGAATTGCTATTACACATTTCAACAGCAACATACCGCAAATAAATCTCAAATGTTTCACAATGTTATTATAGATGTTATCTTGTTAAATTCCCGAAATTCAGAAAGCAACATGCTTCCACAAGCAGGAGTTTCAGATACAGTGTTACAGTTAAAGTATTCTTTTTCTGTGATGTTGCAGAGCAAGTAATGATACCAAGAGTATTACCATCTGTAACTGTTTGGAGTCCTGATATCATCTGTGGAGTTACTAATACTTTGCTAATTCTGTTTGTCTTTTATAACTGCGAAGAGAAGAAACTTCTTGCTTGAGATAAATAAAATGCAAAGACTCAGTGCCAGTTTCATCTGGGGCTTTTTGTTTTTTTTTTTCAAAGGTCTGTTTTAGGCTTTATATAGTCAGAAGAAACACTGATATGGCAGTGATAATCGCTGTATACTGTGTGCAGTGCCAAGCATGAGCAGAGCAGATCTTATTTGAAGAACATGTCAGGAACTGGTTATATTTGATGTCAACTTTGTGTTTCTTTTTAACATCATCTGTGTGGGTTTCTACCTAAACATAGGCCCAGTCACTCACTTATAGTGCCTGAGCATGCACAAATGTGTATGGAGCAGTTCATGTCTGAAACCTTCTGTGCTAGGAGCTTATTTGCATGGGGGCAGGAACATAAAAAGTACTCCATCACCCCATATGTCTTGCCTGTAATTAGGCCCATGCAAGTTCTGGTTTGTGCACCTTTCCAATCTGAAATAAATTTCAGCTCTCAGCTTGGCCCATCAGCAATTTGTAAAGTTATTTCAACTGTAATTGTCATGAAGACAGCTCAAGCTCTGACTACTGGCAGCAACAGGATGCTAGGTGTCTCCAGAGCTCCAGGTAGCTCTGGGCAAGCCCCTGTGCCAGCTGCTGTGGAGACTCGCTGCCAGACTGACTTCCCAGCGAAGATCCACCCAAGTATTATTGCATCCTTTCCAGGGACAGCTTGTTCCAGTGGTGCTGCTGCAGTGCAAAGTCTCACTCTTCATTTTCCACCCAGAGATCCTGTGGCTGTAAAACAGATTTTCATTCCACGGGGCAGAATATTGGCTCATAGAATAGTCAGAGGTATGTGAAGCCAGCAGTGGCATATTGATATATTCTAACCAGAGCCTTGGGTCAGGTTACATCCTGTGTCATAGCCCTGTCTTTGTAACAAACTTTCAAAATAATATACCTGTAAATTTTTTTCCCCTCTTTTTTTTTTTTTTTTTTTCTTTTCTTTTTTTTTTAATGGCAATAGAGATTCAGGGGTATTCAATGTAGCTCGAGTTGTGCTCTGAAGTACCTTATAGAAGTATCCTATTGGCATTATTTGTTTGTTTTTACAATTAAAGGAATTTGTTCTATACCCAAGGAAACTTAAGGGGCCATGTAGGCAGCACTGTAGAACCAAGGATGGGACAGTGGATCCTAAACTGTATCCTAAACTGTAGTCTACAGCCACCAGCACTTGGGTGCTGCAGCTCAGCAAGGGGAATTGCTTTTTGGTACTGTAGCCATCCCCTGAGAAGAGAATGGCAGCTGTACATTTGTCTGGGTTTTAAGTATGTTTTAGTTAAACTTGCCTCACAGAAAATTTGAAGGAAAAAAGAGGCTTATAAAAGGCAGAAGCAAGGACAGGTGGCCTGGAAAGAATACGGGGATGTTGTCCGGGAAGCTAGGGACCAGGTTAGAAAGCTAAGGACCACTTAGAATTAAACTTAGATAGGGATGTTAAAGATAACAGGAAGGGATGCTGTAGGTACGTAGTGAATGAAAGACAGACTAGGGACTGTAGTGAAAGAACAAGGGGAAGTTTAGATTGGATATGAGGAAGAAATTCTTTACTGTAAGGATGGTAAGGCGCTGGAGTGGGTTGCCCAGGGAAGTTGTGAGTGCTGGTTTAGTGGGAGGTGTCCTTACCCATGGCAGGGGGGTTGGAGCTAGATGATCTTAAGGTCCTTTCGAACCCTAACTGTTCTATGATTCTGATTCTACATGTTGGCGTTTTCCTTTGCTGGAAATCACCTATGCCTTCACTGCCTCCTGTAAGTGTAAATATGTGAATGAGGCTTAAGATATAGACACATCACCTATTGCTAAATTTACTCTACAGAGGTTATTTTCTAGAAGATGTGTATCAACAAAGATTTTCAGTAACTGACAGAAAAAGTGCTGAGTGACATACTAACATTTCTAAGTCATGAGATCTGTAGGGAGGTTTAAATGTTTGGAAGGTTCCAAACGAACTGCCAGTATGTTGATTAACTTTTTTTGTGTTTGTGCTAACCTATGCTGATTTTATGCATTGTAATTGCAAGACTGCAAGACTAAGTTGTTGGAATAATGTTACTGCAATTTCCTTGTCTAACTAGCTGGTGTATTACATTTGTGCCCTCATTTCTTTGCCAATTGCATGTGCTTAGTGAGCATCTTTAGTGATTTTCTCGTTATAGCTCGCATTTACATGAGCCAGGCCATGCTCATATGTATGCAAGCAAGCATTTCACTTGTAAAATGGAGTTGTGAAGACTTCCTATTACTGAGGTGGGTTTTTTTTCATCTTCTCTGCCAGGAAAGTGTTGAAGCAAATTTGCCTTGCAACTTTTCTTCCCCCACTTCCCTCCATCTCTTGAGTGCCAGTAAAATGTTGGTTGAGGATTTTTTATTTGATATTTCATTAGCATTTCTTATAAGGTCTGCCTTTAGACCAGTACCCATTTTCTAAATTGTACTTCTGCAGGGTTGGAAAAAATCATGGTAACCAGATGCAGTATTTGTCTCTGGCCTGGCAAAGTGTTAGATTTAACAAAAGAAGCTAATAGGAATGTTCATATTGACCCTTCTCATCATTTGGACTTCTTGAAGCTCAATCAATCGCTCATTATTGTCAGAGTTATTCACACAAAGGCAGAACTGCTAGTATTTCTCATAATCAGCCCTTGAGCCAGACATAATTTGCAATTTTGAAGCATTGTATTTTGAAACAATAATGCATTAAAATGAACAGAGCAGGAATTAGAAGCGTAGTTGAGGAAAGAATGCCTGGAAGAGTAGCCATGATTTAAACAGTCTCTGTAAGCTGTCTCAGTGGACACTGGTTATTAGAAGTATACAATATAGTATTATTAATGCTTGAATCGGTACACAGTTCTTAAACTAATCTGTGGACTATGACAAATGCAATAACAGAAGTGTGCCCATCTTGCTGTGTGGCTGTAGGGCAGCTGCTGTCAGGCAGAGAGCTCTGGGGTAAGAGTTTGTGACCTGCCCAGTAGAGTGTGGGTAAGAAACAGTCAGGTCAGCTGGGCTTGGCACCCAGCACGCTGGGAAGGAATAATTTACTCAACTCGGATAAATTGCTTATGTTATAAAAGAATAAGTACATTCTAGTTTAGATAGTCAGTTGCCTGTTAAAAGTAGACTGCTGCTGATGCTTAGAATTTGGGATTTTTTTTTTAACCTCTCTATATGCTATTATATTATTGCAAAGTAGAGGCTTTTATGTGTGCTTCTATGTATGTAGTCTGTGAAAGACAACTTGACACACTGGAGGCCTTCACTCAGACTTTTTCAGGAGCCTGCTCTTTACTTTATAAGTCCCACTTTTTTCTTTGGGTTTTTGGTTTTGTTTTTGTTTTGTTTTTTTTTTTTCAATTTGTATTTACAGTTTTTTGATTACTATTTAACATCTTACTGACCAGTACTGAATTACCTAACAGGGCACTGCAGTCTTGATGGACAAATTTTTTCTGAGAGGGGGGACCGAATCATTTGTAAACACATTAAATGTCAGAAATGAAAGGATACATTGCCCATTAAGATTATATTATCTTTTAAAAGACTGAATTAGCTTGGCTGTGTCGCATGTATGAGCTACTTTCTTCAATGACAGATAATACACACTTAGTATATGAAATTTAATTTCAGGGCAAGTAACTGTGGTCAACAACCGCTCTCTTTTCTTAATATATACACAATGTTAAAGAGTTTTTGCCACACAAGCAAACTTTATAATGGTTAGACTGTTATGAAACATCCATTTAAATGTCATGTACTGCATCTGTGGTTGCTTCCATCATTGATGATTACTAACAGAGTTGTATCTACGCAGAAGCTTTCTTTTTTATTCCTGTCTCCTTCAGGGATGCCTCAGTCCACAGTTTAACAGGTTTTGGCTGACCACCATGAAAATGAGTTATTTATGGTGACTTTTAGTACATTGTGGTATTGCTTGCTGAGTTGATTTGGCCAGACAGCAGGAGAATCTTATCTGTCTGCTGACTTACTGCTGTCTTTCTGATATTATCACTGTAAAATTATCCCCACTTCCTTTGTCCTTCTCAGACAGTTTTTAAAGTGCAGAAGTTTGGATTACTTGTCAGCTTTTTTCTTATTTCTTGTGATTTACTTATTTATTTATATTTTTTATTTATTAGAGCTGTCAATTGCTCTAGCTAGCTTTATGCAATCATGAGTAGTAATGCAAGATTATCTTCTGTTTAGAAATTTGCAAACAGATGGTTTCTCCTTAAAAGAAATCTGTTTTTAAAAGTTTCACCATTTTATGCTTGAAGTAAATATTACAAATGCTGAAGTTGTGAAAAGAGAGCGACTTGGTGTGAATAATATTCTGCCTGTTGTGTCATGCCTTTCAGATAATGTTATCAAAACTGTTTATGAAAATAATTGAATGAAACCTCATGACATGTCTCTTAGTTTGGCATCATAACCATTTTCTATGAAGTGGGGCTATTGACTCAAAGACAGGCAGATTAAGCTTCAGTGGCTGGAAACGGTTACCAATGCCATATGTTGTTTCCACTTGTTTTCAGGATGTTGTGGGAATCACTAGTGATGTTGCACATGAAGTGTTGTGATTTATGTGCCATCCTGGCTGTTGGTTTTGAGTAGCCCTAGTTTGGTGAGATGTACTAGAATCTCCACCTGAAGAGTGCTGAAAAATGACACTTAATGTTTGGAAAGTGAGGCAGAAGCTGTTGGGAGAGAATGTGTAAATAAATATAATACAGAAGACCTTAACATGCTTTACGTTATTCATGGACAGGGTGGTAACTTTAGAGATGGATGACAGTTTGAAGTTGTAATCACTTGAGTTCTCCTGCTTTAAATTGCTATATTCATTGCTGAGCATGTGTTTACTGCTTGAAGGCAAACGTCATTGGTCTGAAGAGGTACAAGTATACCTTTTCAGAAGTCACAAGTTACCTATGCCCTTTTGTAACACGCTTTTCTTGGTTTGGGATAGCAGCATTCTGCAGGAACCCACCTGGCAGGGGTCTTCTGCTGAATACTGCACCAGAAGGACAGCTGCTTTATCGATTTTAACATAGGCAAGGAAACTTGTGGAAAATGAAAAGTTATAAACGTCTATTTTAACTACGCCCACAAGTTTTTACATGAAGATGCCTGTACATAAGTGCTTCTGTATCATCTCAGGACAGTGCTGTTGCTGCATCACTCCACCAGTTGTTCTGCTCCCTCCTAACAAGTAGAAATTGATCTAATATTTTGATTACATGTGATAACTGGCAGTTTCTAGGAATCCAGTGCAAATATGTAAATGTTTGCAGTTACAAGCATATGTTTTAAAATAGCACTTGCACAATTCTACTTGGAGAGGCAGGCTTGTAAATCCTCAAGTCATCACTAACCAGAGTGATTTTTGTTTGAGCACTAAGTTGAATCCTTGTTTATGCTTAAAAATGTTTTTTTTTTAGCAACAGAATGATTTTGTGTCACCATAGTCTTTTGCAATATAAATCTTATAATTTTGCTGATACAGCAGGGAGAAAAAGATCACAGAAAAAGGAGCAAAAGCCTCCGAATCGTGTAAGGTTGTATGTGTGTGAATACTGTTTTCTACTATGGAGAAAAGAATGCCTTGAAGACAGAAAGCGCTGATAGAATAGCTCAAAACACTTACTATTTGTTAATTTTTAATGATGGTCCTTTTTCTATTAAGGAACGTAATGCTACTAAACTTCTGTCTCAATCAATTTTTGTGTTTTTTCATTAATCAACTAATGCATGTTTCTTCTGTAACTTTATTCTAATGAAATATGTGGATGATTTGGCGGACGAAAATGATCTCATCAGTAACGCATCAGAGTAAAATCCATTAGCAGATTATATGTATTATTCTTGTTGTATCAAGGATGCTGATATAAATTCTTTTAAACTGGAGCTTTTTTTGTTATAAGTTGTAAATGTGGAATTTTTGCTGCTATCACTTATACATCCTCTTTTCTTCATTTGTTCTATGTATTTATTTACGTAAGAACATTTGCATGTTCTCTTTGTCAATGTGAATTTTATGTATATTTCACATATATATATGGCAACATCTTGCAGTTTGAGCTTGTTCTTTAAATGTTCTGCTACACTGTCTTGTCTGCTGAGTCTGCTGTTTAGTTGCCCTGATGCATTGATCTGAAGCCACTGCAGGCACTTGCTATTTAGTGCTGCACAGTTGAGTGCAATAGGCTTTGGGTTAGGCCACCTCCTAGTTGGTGACAGTCATTCAAGCAAAGTAAGCTTGAAAGTAAGCCAGCTAGGGACTGACAGAGAGGTTTGGATATGCATTTTAGTTTTATTAGATTATCCAGAACTCATGGGATTTTCTATTTGAGGGTCAGTCTTTGGTCATAGAGGTTCTGTGTTCTCATCTTTTTATTAAAAATAATGTGACAAACTAGTATCACAGGGTCTGTGGATGGTTCTTTCCTCTGATGTGATTTAGCTGTTATATTCTAGAGATCATACTTTTAAAGAGTGGTTCTCTCACATTTTGCAATTTCTTAACTTACTGTGATTGCTATTGTTGGCTGAATTTGGGGATTAAGTCTGTGGATCTATGAATATGACTGAGCATTTGCACTTACCTTGAAACTTTCTCTAACCCTTAATGTAAAAGAACAATTAAGAAGCTATAAATTAAGTAGAACCCTGGAGTATCTTGGCAATTAGAGTGAACAAAATTTCAGCTGCTCTCTTTCATCAATTTCTTATGCTCTCGGATAGACAGGGTATTTTTAATTTACAACCTGTATTTCAATTAGACATAGAAGCTTTTTCTTCAAACTTTTGTTTATGCAGTTGTAAAATAAAGTTAAACTACTTCTTAGCTGTTGTTTTTAGAACAGTGTTTAGATGAGATTGCTGCTGAATAAACTACATATTATGTGAGGAAGTGTTCCTGTATTTATAAATGTTGTTACTATCATAAAGATTATTCTATAACCATACAGTAGGAGTCCTCAAAAAAAGTATTAAACTATATCTATGAAAGAATATATTTATGAACAGGACGGTCTTGTTTAACTGTTATTATTATTAGGGATTTGCAGGAAAATGTGCATTTTCCTTTTGTTCTAACTTTCCTGCCATGAGTAACAATATTCTTTGCTCTGCTTCTAAGAACTGAGTCTGGGGTATGTGGTGGCTGCTATGTTGCAGGTGCTTCACAGTCTGGGATAGCTCGAGCTTTAACATTGGAACTTTTATCGTCATAAAAATGTTAACTTGATGAGGCAATAGTGTATGTAATTTTGGTGCACATCATGCAGTAGTTTGTGCATTGGTATCTTGTGCACTGATTTAGGTAGGGCTTTTATAGCTCACAAATTGTTGGCACTGAATTTAGCTAATGACAGGAGCTTGGAATTAGATTCCCAGGATTATCTGAACATCGGTGTCACAGATGCTCCTTTTCTGCACTGTTTTGTTTTTTAATTCCAACAGTAGTCCTTACCTTTGTTTTAAAATGCTGTCCTTTTGCTAGTGCAAGGAGCACTGCTGAGCGCAGATCCTGAGCCCTGGAGTTCTCTTGTGTGCTTCAGGAGAGTTGTCATTTCATTTGCATTTGTAAGAACTGCAACAAGTATCCAGCAGCCAGCTTCACAGCAATGAGAATGATACCATCACAGGTTCGGACAAGTACCTGAAAACCTCCAGGTGCTTCAGGCACTTGCTAGCCAGCTGCACTCAGTGGAGGACAGCTCCTACATCTGTGAAGTGAGCAGCAAGGGCTGGGATTAAATCACTTGGCAGTATCCTCAAGGCTGTGTCTTTGAAAAAGTCTTGAGTCTTTCTGACACAGGACAAATGGATGGTGATTGCTATTTTACAAGGGAGATATCGTTAACAATTGCACTTTGGGAGTTTCCAGCCTGAGGTTGTTATCATTAAATGAACAGTCACTTCGGCAGGGGAAGCTGTTATGTGAGTGTGCCAGAACATTCAATGTATGCATTATGGAAGAAACAGTATTAGAAGTAGCAAGATTCCAAAGTTGCCATGGGTCATGCATGGGACATGCATCCTAATTCCGTCTTCCCTTCTTTTTGAGTATCTGAGCAGTAAAGAAGTAAGCTTTACAATGATACAAATTCTGGAGGGTTGTGGGGAGGGTGTCACACACATAGACTCATAGAATCACAGAATAGTTAGGGTTTGAAAGGACCTGAAGATCATCTAGTTCCAATTCCCCTGCCATGGGCAGGGACAGCTCCCACTAAGCCATGCCACCCAAGGCTCTGTCCAACCTGGCCTTGAGCACTGCCAGGGATGGAGCATTCACAACTTCCCTGGGCAAC
>JAOEHY010028695.1:0-16832 GCA_025447955.1 Psilopsiagon aurifrons | reverse complement strand
TCCAGGAGCAGAGGGAAGAAAAAAGGGGAGGTGAGTGAACAAACTGCGTGGCTGATTTATGGCTTAAACCACGACAGCCACTGTCATCATATTTGAAAAATCATGGCAGTCAGGTGAAGTTCCCGATGACTGTAAAAAGGGAAATATAACCCCCATTTTCAAGAAGGGGAAAATGGATGACCCAGGGAACTACAGTCCAGTCAGCCTCACCTCTGTGCCTGGAAAAATCTTGGAGCAAGTTCTCCTGGAAGGCGTCCTAAGGCACATGGAAAACAATAACGTGCTTGGTGACAGCCAGTATGGCTTCATTAAGGGGAAATCCTTCCTGACCAATCTGGGGGCCTTCTATGATGAGGCTGTGGAACTGATAGACAGGGGTAGAGCAGTTGATGTCATCTACCTGGACTTGTGCAAAGCGTTTGACACTGTCCCGCATGGCATCCTTATCTCTAAATTAGGGAGATATCAATTTGATAGATGGACCACTCGGTGGATAAAGAACTGGCTGGATGGCTGCATGCAGAGAGTTGTGGTCAATGGCTCAGTGTCCATCTGGAGGCCAGTAACGAGTGGTGTCCCTCAGGGATCAGTGTTGGGACCAGTCTGGTTCAATATCTTTGTTGGTGACATGGACAGTGGGATTGGGTGCGCCCTCAGCAAGTTTGCCGATGACACCAAGCTGGGTGGTTCGGATGATATGTTGGAGAGAAGGAATGCCATCCAGAGGGATCTTGACATACTTGTGAGGCGGGCTGATGCCAACCTGATGAAGTTTAACCGTGCCAAGTGCAAGGTCCTACACCTGGGTTGGGGCAATCCCAAGAACAGCTCCAGGTTGGGCAGAGAAGAGATTGAGAGCAGCCCTGTGGAGAAGGACTTGGGGGTGTTGGTTGATCAGAAAATGAACATGAGCCAGCTTCAGTGTGAGCTTGCAGCCCAGAAAGCCAACCGTATCATGGGCTGCATCAAAAGGAGTGTGACCAGCAGGCCAAGGGAGGTGGTTCTGCCCCTCTACACTGCTCTTGCAAGACCTCACTTGGAGTATTGTGTGCAGTTCTGGTGTCTTCAATATAAAAAGGACATGGAACTGTTGGAACAAGTGCAGAGGAGGGCCACGAGATGATCATGGCACTGGAGCATGTCCCATATGAAGATAGAATGAGCAAGTTGGGGCTGTTTATCCTGGAGAAGAGAAGGCTGCATGGAGACCTCATAGCAGCCTTCCAGTATCTGAAGGGGGACTATAGGGATGGTTGGGAGGGACTCTTCATTAGGGACTGTAGTGATAGGACAAGGGGTAAAGGGGTTCAAAGTTAAACAGGGGAAGTTTAGATTGGATATTAGGAAGAAGTTCTTTACTGTAAGGCTGGTGAGGCACTGGAATGGGTTGTCAATTGAAGTTATGAATTTATGAATCCTCCATCCCTGACAGTGTTCATGTCCATGTTGGACAGAGCCTTGGGTGGCATGGTTTAGTGTGAGGTGTCCCTGCCCATGGAAGAGAGGTTGGAACCTGATGATCTTAAGGTCCTTTCCAACTCTAGCTACTCTGTGATTCTGTGTTAGTCACTTTGGATTGTACTTGCATACATAACTGTATAAAGCTTGTTTGTTCATATGGTAAGTCTCTGAAAAATTTTCTTGTTTGCTAGTTTATCTGCTCTACAAAAGTACAGAGCACACCCATCATCTGTGGTTGTCACTAACATTTAATATCAGTTTTTCCGTACTTAGAGTTGGCCTTCAGCTACTGCCTGTAGCATTGTACTGAGACATGATGGAAATTCTGTTCACATTGTGATCTATATCAGATGCCTTTCTTCTAGGAATTAACATCTAAGTTAACACGTTTTTCACTATAACAATAGAATACTTCCCATAAATATTTGTGAATGTGTGTTAGATGAAATGGAAATTTTTTTTTCATTTTCACTGCTGCTGAATGTTTCACTTTCAGCTGGATGTTGAATGGAAAGAGCTGTTTAGGCTTAAAATGTAAAGAATGCAAAAAGCAAAACATCCTTTTCTCACCTGAAAGACACATTGAGTTCTAGGATTCCTTTTAAGCATTTAGAAGCCCTTGAGGATTCGAAAGTCCTATGAATCAAAAGCTCCTAAGGTGCATTGTGTTGAATTTAGACTCTATGTTGTGCTTCTGAAAGCAACTGATTTGAACAAGTAAGCAATATTCTACAACAGAGAATGTTTCTCTCTGCATATATACCCTCCAGACCAGAAAATATTCTATATTCTGCTATATTTATAGATGACTGCTTATTTTTGAAATCTGTCATAATTTCATCTAGGTATTATCCCAAATTTTAAAATCCACATACAGTGTTACCTATTGTGGATAAGCAGAATAGTTCGTTTTGTAGCAAGCCTCTTCTGTTGCGAGAAGATTCCTTTTCTAAATTCTTTGTGGTTATCAATAAGCAAAAATAAAAAAATCTTCTGCAGTGCGTTCATAGACCAAGTAAGGTTAAAGTATTAATTGGCATACAATAGGGAGAAAACTTTATGTCCTTATGAGACAACTTGAATACTTCAAAGTGACTGGGTAAAAAGTGGTAAAGACCAGGATGTAGTCCTGATCTGTAAAGGATTGGGATACATTTCTGTATGTTCTCAGTTATTTCTGTTTCAGAGCATTTATTTGGGAGGTGTTCTGGCTGCAATGGTAATAACATATATATAAAGCCCATGATTATAAACTACTGGAAACACCTGCAATATCATGCATGGACAGACCTTTTCAATATGAGAAAATAGTTATTTGTGCCTAACCCACCATGAGTTGGGAGACTAGAGCTGATGACCCCTCCCCACCCTCCAGTGAGAGAAAACTGACTTCCACTGCAAATTCAGACGTTTGTGAAGGAAATTGCCATTTAGGCATCTGAGCCAAGGAAGAATTGCAATGGTAAATCAGAATGGTTATCATACCTGCACCTATCATAAAAGCAATTTTCAAAAAACCTCATAAAATGTTTATTGAGAGCCACTGCAGGCCAACTGACAGTCTCTCAGGTTCTGCTCCGCTGATTATAGACTGTTGGTAACTGCTGAAGTACTGCAGTGGCAAAGGCCCTTGAGCAAAATTGCATTTGCTTCTTGCCTGCCAGAGCTATGGAAAGCTGTGCTTGTGAGATGAAACTGTAAGTAGTAAAAGCATATTCACAGAATCTCTTCATTTATGAACAATCCTAATGACATGGGAGGCCAAGCTAAGATAGCAACTGTGATGTTTGCAGCTAGCAATAGTGAACTTTTATCTACCACCAGCACTGTATCAAATGAATGCTAACTTTTCCCTTCTGTTATTTTGACTTCTTTTTTCCCTCTCCGTTTTCTTTGTAGGTTTTTAATGACCAACAAGTTCTATGAAGGCTCAGCTAGAAACTGGTCCACTTTAGATTCAGTTGAGATTGGACAAGATGGAGAAGAGTTTGCTAAATTTAATGTTTATGTCATCTCTGCTCCTGCAGAGTATTCATCTCATTGTCAGCTGGTGGGAACAAGCAATCTTTATCCTGCAAGGCTTATTCCATCCAATGATGAGGCAAAAAACTGGGATGTTTTCATTTCCAGGTTGCAAGTGAGTACACATTGCCATTTCAGAGATGATTTCAAGAACTATTACTTGCTATTGTATGTGCTGAACAGCACACATTCATAATGCCTTTACTTTCATTTCAGCTTGAGGGAAAATGTAAAAGAGAAGTTGTTCCCCCTAGGTGATCCATTCAATAAAGGGGTAGAAAGGATGCCAGTTGCTGAACAATAAGAACATGAAAGCACAATTTTGAAAATCAAAAAAACAATGATGTAGTCCACAGAAAAGAAAAACTAATAAAACCAAATGTACTTAATCAGGCAAAGAATGACTAAGTCCACATGCCTGTTTAGTAAGTTGGGCTGCTATGGGAAACATGGGCCTCCTAGGTGAGTGGCTTTGTGCTGCTTACTTTGTTTTTTATTTTAATCCTTTGCACTTTGTTTACCTAGAAAACTACAGCTTAGTGTAGATGGACATGGTACCTGCACAGTGAAGCCTTGCATAGCTTGTTCCAAGGCAAGGCTGAACTAATGAAGCCTTTCACTTTAGTTCTGGAGCTATATATGTCACTACCACCTAAAGAACTTCTGTGGGATGTTGTCTGGGAGTGTCTATAGCCTTGGATGTCACCATTCAGCTGTACACTAGCAAAAGTGCTCTGGTTCTGATGCATTCATTGTTGTTACAAGAATGGTTGTTCTGCCATTATACCTTTTATCCTTTTGAGGATCTCAGAATCACCTATGGACTGAAAGAGAAGGCTGCCACCAAAAGGACTGCTTTTCCTTAGTATTTGTCATAGTGTTTTAGAGTCCACTTTGTTGCTAAGAAAAACTGCCAAAACCTTTCAAATCAAGAATATTATGATTCTTTGTGGCTAAAATATTTCTAATTTAAAAAATCAGATGTTCGATGTAAACTTAAGAGCCAAGAAAACAATAGATTTTACTTGAAGGCTTTGATGAAAGCTCAAATGATGAAAGAGCTCCATTCAAAAGAATATTTTAAAAATTAACCAGAAATGCAGACAGGTGTAACCATGACAAATGATGCTGGTCCAAACACTAAAATTAAAACTTCTGCAGTACAGGAGTCTCTGTCCAAAAGGCTTTTGCATTCATAAAAACTAGAGAATCACATGTAAGTATTTTTAGCTTTTCTATAGATAGAAATGCTCCTGGAAGTCACATTTTTCTCTCCCACCTGGAATCTAACACACCCACAGAAATGATAAAGCTTCAGAAAAACAATAAGAGAACCCCGCATGTATTTCAGCTCATGCCTAAAAGTAGACAGTGCACTTTAAGAATGTACAGTTAAAGCTTTCACCTCGAAGGTTTGGTAAGCATAATCCTACTTCTGAAAACCCCCAATGAAATCACAGTAGGATTGATATAATAAAATTCAGTATTTCTGCCTCTAAATCAGAAGTGGTAAAACCTTTCTAAACCAAATATACCTGCTAAGTGCTTCAGAGAGTTCTTGTAAATGTCATAACAAGTGTGTATTATTTTCCAGAATTTCAATCAGTTCTTTCACTATAAATGACATAAATCATCACCTGCTTCCTGATTTTATTCTAACTAAGTCTTTCAGACCACACTTCATGACTCCTATTCACATTCTCATCTGTTCTTAAAGCTGTGGCTTAACAAGAAAAGGCTTTGGTAATCACCTGTATTCTCTAAAACTATGCAAACAGTTATCCAACCCAAAAGCTTATTTTCTCTAATCCTGCTTTAATCAGAAGTCTGACTGCCTATAGTGAAAACAGGCAGTCTTTGCAAGTTAGCTACCATGATCTGTCTTGGAAAGATTCTTCTAAAAAGCCCAGAGATGTTTTGAACTGCTAAAATTGTCTTCACCTCCACAGTACTAAAATAGCCCTTAGTTCTCCATATGATAATACTTTTATTAATCAGCCTTCTGGAAAGTATAGACATTGGTCTTAACACACATGTACACATTAACTTGAGGTGCTTCAGCCATGAATGAACTGAAACCCAGGGTGAATGAACTGAAACACAGAGTACTTACTGGTGCAGCAAGGTATGCAAGCCAAAAACTAAGTTCTTCAGTGTTTATACCAACACCTTTCCTACAAATTGAAACCTCTTTTTATTAGCATGCCAAGCATAGAGTAATCATGGAGTGAGAAAAGTAAAAATCCATGATCTTCTACTTCCTTGCTTGCTGCCTGGTAGGGGAAGTGGTTTAAATAAAAAAAATCACTTTATTATATTATTCTATGATATTTAATCGAAAATAGTTTTAAGGTCTTGTTTCTTTACTGGTGGATTTATGATATTTGGTTCTTTCCTTAGACACACATTTCAAATAATCTGCAAATGCAGAAGAATCCCAGTCTTCTTTTTTATATATAAAATTATTTAAGAAAGATTCATTCTTTCCTTTCATCATTTGCTTTTACTAGTTAGATTACCTTTCTTCTGAAGGAATTGTTGCCTATGTCATTAGGTGCATGTACATAGAGGGGGGAATGTCTTGCCTTTCTTCATAATTTTTCTAATCCTTTGGTTTTATGAAAATTTTTAGAAGGATAATGGTCTCAAAGGCATTTTGTTTGCTGATACTTCTTGCAAAGGTAATGGCTAAGCAGAGAACAGATTCCCAAATTAGTTCATTTTTTGGGGAAAGTAATATGGTTGGGCTCAGTCAGCAGCAGACCTCAAAAATCCAGTCAAAGGAGGGATATTACAGATTTTTCTAACTGCTGGAAAAGCTTATATGGGTTTCATATGTTAATAGACAAACAGATCGCACACCTCAATAAAACAAGTCTTCTCTCCTGTTTTCAAGTCTCTGATGTCTAAGGAGAGGGGAAGAAAGGTTTCACAACTGTTTTCTCTGTGAACTTTCACCAAAACTCAACACAAATGGTCATCCTCATTAGATGCATTTTAAAGTAGGTTTCAGGAGTTCGTCTTGTCAAGGAAGTTAGTTAATAGGTAAAAACCTCAGGGGTTTTCAATAAATCTTAAGCTCTCAGGGTTGGTGGCTTAACTCTCATGCCTTTGAGAGCTTTGAGTGTCCTGGTTCTTCAGTGGTCTTTGAGCAACACTGACCACATGTCCCCTTTGGGACTTTACCTAAAAGTAACACAAATTTCTGAAGTGGGAAACCTTCTTGCAAACAAAGGAATTCCGCATCTTTAAATTTCGTGGGTGAAAAGGAGATCTGGAAAATTGTTATGTAGGGGATTTTGTTCTCCCTCTTTTTAAGTGAGTAGAGTGTGAGTGGTAATTAACAGGTGTGGTTTTTTTAACTACCACGTGTATCCTGAGAGTAGGGCCTACTCTCCATGCTTAATTGCACTAATCTGTCTACCTTTCTTCATTTTCAGATTCAAGGCTTCAACATCGAAAATGGCCAGTTTTCCTACGCAAGTGACTGTACAGGTTTCTTCACTCCTGGGATCTGGATGGGCTTGGTGACATCTATAGTTTTATTGTGGATCCTGGCGTATGGAATCCATATGATCATGCAGCTCACAACAAACAGCAGATTTGATGATCCCAAAGGTCCATCTCTGTCAGTTCCTCAGACAGGATAGCCATGAATTAACTTAATGCTGCTATGGCTTTTTCTGATCTGATATTTATAATTTTTATAACCTTTCTACTTCATAATATGTGTAACCTAAAAAGATAGCATAGCAGAAAGAGATAATTACACAATATATGAAAAGGATCCTTATGCTTGGCAATGATAATTCTACTTGTTATTACCATAATTTATTAACAACTATCTGTGTTAAGGAGCTAAGGTGAGGCTATAGAGGTCATTAGTCTATCTGGCTGTTAGACTGTTACAAATTGTCTTCAGGTTAACTATTATTGACAAAGAAAGGATATCACAACAGAGATAAATGGGAAAGATAAATCACTTATTTGATAGGAAATTATATATTGAAACTACTGGTCTCTCTAAAGCCTCTTATCAAGGATGTCATGTTGGTGCTGTTCCTTAAGAAGGCCGAACTATGTCTTGTCATTTTCTTTTCTTGAGAAAACAATTCAAGAATGTACAGAACTAATAAAGTATAAGCCACTACAGAAATGGTCTTGAAAAGTGTTTTCAAAATACATCACTTTATTCAGATGTGGTATCACAAATGAGTGTGTGTAGATTAAGTTCCTTCTAATGTTATCTTCTGCCTGTGAGAATTACATTGAGTAACACTAACTCATGCATTCAATTTAGCCATGGACAGCTGATGGAGTTACTTGTCAAGATAGGTCCTTGTTCAATCTGGTCACAAAACTGTATTTGGTGTTATGGCAATGAATGCCACTTTTCAAGCTCATATCTAAGTATGATTAAACATGCCAGCACAGACAGCATCTCAACAGAGATAAGATGATTTTCTTAGCATCCCTCCTTTTCCAGGTATCTTTGGAGTAGTTACAAAGTTTACATAAAAAAGCAAAGCAAACCATATAAAGTCTCTATAAGCACTGTGCTAATGTGCTGTTTAAGTCTGAGGATGCTTATGGTTATCTCAATGATTCTAGTAGGCTAAAAAACATTCAGAGTGTGCTGGATTCTGCTGTAATTAATAAAGGCACTACCTCTCATGGGCAATCTGACTATAGAGTGAGTTATTTAATGTTACAGAAAAATAGGAAATAGTAAAAGAACAATAGTAAAATGCTAAAAATAACATTTTCATTCTTTCTTCTGCAATGTTCTGTTACAACTGTGCATGTTCTATTAGTAAAGAACAAAAAGATACCATTTTGACAAAATTACATTTGTCTGAGAAAAATTCTGTCTTTTCTGATCTTGATCCATGTCATAGGATGGTGACAGAGAAGGAAGACAGAATCAGCTACTTAACTAGACCAACAGTAGTTTCTACCCACCATTCCCGAGTGTCACATTTTTATTATGCAGTCGAGGAGGTAAATTAAATGGTGTCTGAAGCTATTCCTCCTGAATTGTTCAATCCTGACCTTGAAAAGTAAAAGAAAGCTGTCATGTAGCTAGCAGAGGTAACCCCTCTGCTGTAATATTTTTCCCAAATGTTTTCCAAAGCTTCAAAGAATGCTAGTATTTGATTTACATGAAAAAGCTGTGTTAGAAAGGCACATTTTCTTTGCAAAAATTAGCTGCCAGGAGAGGCAACTGGACTTGCTTTATTAATTCTCCCTTCAAAGAAAGTTACATGAATATGACAATTGAAAACTGACATAATAGTCATGTAAATGATAGGTAGAAAAGAAGAAGGGTATTACAAAGGACTTGATTTGTAGGAGGCATAGCTTTCTTACTACTTTTTCTAGATTCAACAAAATTTGTTCAATGGTGATGATATATAAGAAATAAAGAATAGCTTTACAGGGCCACCCAGCTCAGGAACCTATCTCTAGCCATGGCACGAATGCAGTGAGCATGTAGAAGTACTTTCTGCTGTACTACTTCCTGCAGATGTTCTCCCATTCTCCACCATTTAAGCTCTGGGAATTCCTCAGCCAGAAGTGGTGTCTTTGGAAGTGGTGTCTTTGTATTCAGTAACTTTGGGTATAGTTGTGGTCCCTGAATTTGTTCAGCCTCTTCTTGAGCATGGGGACTCTTCTAGATCTCAGTGTCCTGGCTGTAGTGTGGCACTGGGGATATCTGTATCCTCTCTTGCCTGCCTGGGTGGACCATGGAGAAGAGGAGGAGGAGAAGGGAGAATGGCTTTAAACTGACAGAGGGTAGCTTTAGATGAGACAGTGGGAAAAAATTCTTCACTATGGGGAACTGTGAGGCACTGAAACAGGCTGCCCAGAGAAGCTGTGGCTGCCTCATCTCTTGGAAGTGTTCAAAGCCAACATGAATGGGGGCTTTGAACAACCTGGTCCAGTGGAAGGTGTCCCTGCCCATGGCAGGGAGGTAGGAACTAAATGAGTTTTAAGGTCCTCTCCAACCCGAACCATTCTATGATCCTATGATTCTATGATAAGTAGGGCATGTGGGGGCATATCGTCCCTTTCTGTAGTGAGCTGGCATATCCCTGTGATGGATGGTTCAAGCCACATGTTGTAGCCCTGGATGTGGTAGGATTATCCTTGTGAGGTCTGTGCTGGGAAAGAGCAGAAAACGAAGGGAACTGCCTACAGCTGTAGCTGTCCTGGGGGCCAGGTGGGCTGTGCTCTGGAGACAATGGCCAGTTCCTCTTTAGAATAGGATCAACAGCTCTCTGTCCACATGTGGTGGGTTGACCTTGGCTGGCTTGCAGGTGCCCACCCAGCCGGTCTTGCCTCTTCTCACTGAGGCCACCCCAGCTGCCAACCCCTTGACATGCTTCCAATACACCACCTCAGGGCACTATGTGTGCTGCTGGGGTCCCCATGCTAACACAAACTTCTGCAGCTGCACATCACTCTTCTCCATGACTGGAGACAACTGATCACTAGTTTCAGTAGGGCTGAATTACTTCATTTTAAATAGGACTGGGCCCTATTAAATTCTAGCATGATTTTGCACCTGCCTGTGTTTGTCTCTCTCTCTGAATAAAGTTAGAAACCTGTCAGAGGCCTTCCATTTCTGTGTGATTTCACAGTTCAGCTTAATCACAGGTATACTTGTTGAAACATGCCTAGCCTGGGAGTTGTTCCAGCCAGAATATTATCTCTGTCTGGAAGGTGTGAGCCTTTAGGACTTCCTCCACAGCTCACTGAAGTTATCAGTCAGAAGTACTGATTTCTGTGATTGCTAGCTCATTTCTCTACAAAGTACAAAAAAATAAAAGTAATGGAGATGGAGGGAATAATGGGAATGAGCATCAACCAGATGTTTTAAAATGTATAAATAAATAAAGCTATCAAGAAAAAACATCAGACACTATCAAACTATCAAAAAGTGTGGCACAACTTGAAAAAAATAAATTTAACTCATATCAATATCAAGATTAAACCCAGAGAAAACCCAAATCTAAACACTGAAGCCATAAGTTAGAGCATTTCTTGAAAAAAGTCATCAGTGATCATTTGTTAGACGGGAAAGCTGAAGTGAAGCTAGAATATGAACCTCCTGACCTGATACAGGTTTGCATTGCTACCTGTTCTGTTGGTTTCTCTGCCTGTAAAATTACTTATCTCACAAATTATGTGGAAACCCAGTGACATACAATGAAACAGAATTACAACAGAAATAGTCCAAGAGTAGTATCTTTATGCAGGCAGGAAAGAAAGATAAGTCATTCCATCTTCCAAGGGAAGACTCAGTGATACTCTTCAATTCTTTCTGGGTGACTGATAAATAATTAATATGCAATCTAAATGAGCTGAATTATTTGATAGTGTCCAGGCATTAGAGGGCTCTGTAATCGTTTTAGCATGAGCACATGGAGCACTGCAAACTAGAAACGCTGTAAGCAAGGAATCACCCTGAGAGGCCAACTCCTAAGATTATCAGAGATGTGAGAAGAAGCCTAAACATTGCATATTGGTCAGTGCTGGCAAAGGACTAGCAGTAGCCTCAGCAAGTAGTGATGATTGTGAGGACAAGTGTAGTGATAATCTTAGCCTTACATTGGAAAGAGGATGAGACAACCCACACTAGGTGGGCAGGGATGCCTTTTCCTGCAGGCTGCTTTTCCTCTAGCATTGTGCTGTGGGTGGACCTTTGCTGGCTGCCAGGCACTCACTTGGCTGCTCTCTCACTCCTCCTCCTCCTCCTCTGCAGGACAGGGGGAGAAAATAAGATTGATAAGCTTGTGAGTGAAGATAAAGACAGGAACACCACATACCAGTTACTATAGTGAGCAAAACAGAGTTACGAAAGATTAGTTTATTTTCAATTAACATAATTTGGAGAGTGAGAAACAAAAGCAAAATTAAAACAATTGCTTCAGTCTTTTCAAACACCAAAAAATCCTCAGGTGTCCAGGATCTTTCAATAAAGGAGCCTAATCTCCAGTTTGCTAATACAGATCAGTCTGTTCCATATCAAACTAAATACAAAAGCAGGGACAGAAGAGCTCTTTCTCCGGAGCTCAGTTTTCTAAAGGCTTAAAAATTATTGAAGTGCAGGGGGGAAAAAAAAAAGAAAGAAATGAGATCTTGCCAAGGGGTGGTTCTCTAAGTAAGCAGTCTCACTTCCACACTGTGGGACTGTGTCTTTCTTAGTCTTCCTACCTGTGTAGGTGGAAAGGAGACAAACAACAGTGACTGAGCCCAAGAGCAAATCATCAGCCATTGATGTCCCACAAATGAAGTGTCTTCCTTATCTTCACCACAACTCTTTGTATGCCTCCTGTTTGAACATAGGTTTCCTGTTCCAGATTGGCTGGATTTCTGTATAACCCCCAGAACTGGTATGTTCTTGAATTATTATGGTTGAACTTAGTTTTAGACTGGCTTATGTATCATTTATTATTATCATAATAGAACATAGTTTATGGAATGATCATGTATTTTCTGCTTTGCAAATGGCAGTGCAGGTGTTTAGTGGAAGACTGCGAAACCCATTTTGAGTCTATCTTAATACTCCTTTAGCTAATTGTGTAGAAAGTACATAAAATTAATGGTATACAGTCACCATGACATCGTATGCAACTTCAGTTACTGAAAAATGTGCAAAACCAATGTTTGCAGCATAAAATTAAAAAGCAAGCCAACAAATGCTTTTGTAAAAGTACTTTGTAAGGTGGATAAGCTAAGGACCTTCTGATGTAATGTTTGAATTATAATTTTGTGTATCCTATTTATTCTAGATAAATATAGATGCACAAGGATAGCAGAGTGATCAGCGTAGCTATTTAACAGATATCTTCCTCTGCAGCTTACTGGCATGATTTGAGATATTACTCTTCCTATATACCCTGCCTTTCATTCATGTATACCTGTGCCTCAACTGTTCATTAAATTCAGACTGCTGGATGTAATATATCATATTTTTCACTAGAGTATCTGAGATGTAGGTGCTTGTCTGGATCTGTCATTCCCACTGCCAAGTAATAAAATCCTGGCAGAGGAGCAAAGCAGATAGCTGCAAACACTGATGTCTTAATACATTATAGTGCTATGCAAGAAGGATTTTTATAATAGCTGTCAGAAGGGGAAAACAAAACATGCATGCAGCTATGTGCCTTGTCAGGGTCAAAGACCATGTTACTGATAGCCTGAGAGGCAGGACTGGCTCCACTGTAGGCAGTGTGCTTTCTGTTTCTGAGTGCCTGAACACAGTTCATCTAATAACCTATGTTAGGGCAAGCTCAGAGTGCTTTGTGTAGTGTCCTGCTATAAAGACCTTTAAAGGCTGTCCATGGCAGAAGATACCTAAAGAGCACTAAGATCCAGCTGTGGCCACTTTCTCTCTATCTTCAGTCTGCATTTGAACAGGGATATCCTAGGCCCCCAGTGCTCTCAATCCTTCTCCTTAGTGAAAAAAGAGAAAAAACAGATGTGGAAGAGGAGGGGCGATATAGATAGCCCTCCTTTCCTCAAAAGACAGTGAGAGTCCTTCCACTTCCAGGTGGTGAAGAGTCTTTGCCTGGAAAAGCAAGGTAGCATCAAAAGCAAAGGGCCCTGCTGCTGCTGGTGTGCCCACTCTGTGATGCTGGGCTGTCTTGGAAGGTCCCCCAAGTTTTCAACTTTCTCTCTCAGAACCACTCCTTGAGGCTGAGTGTGAACTATGGCAGGAGCCGCTGCTTTGGCTGCCCTCCGTAGGCTTTGAGGTGTTTGGAAGGGAGTGAAGGAGGGAACCCTGCAGCTGTACTGCATATATGTTACACTGCACACAGAGACAGGATTGGACACCAGAGTGTTTGAAACAGGCAGTTAAATGGAAAAATCTGAGGTTTCATTAATCTTTTTATAGCTAACTACTATTACAATTACAAAATAGATGGCATGCTTTCGCTTGCAGAGCTTTTATGAATTTGTACTTACACAGCAAAAGTGGAACAGCTGCATCAGTTCTCATTGATTTAGATTTCCACAGAAGTTTTTGAGGGTGTACTGAACGATTTTGAGGCAGAATTTAGACCTTAATGGCTTACTGCCACCAATTTTTATGGTCTAATAGTATTAATAGATATCTAAATGGAGAGAAATTAGTGTGAAGAGTTTGGGGTTTTTGGGATTTTTTGCTGTTTGGTTGGCTGGTTTGGGTTCCTTAAATACCAAAATAAAATCTTTATTGGATATATCAGGGAATTTAAAATTTCCTCATGTTCTGACATAATTTGAACCCATTTCTGCTGTAATTACTTTTATAGAGCTCTGAAGTTCAAGGGGGCAGAAAGGGTTTAGTGGTCATAGATTATGGCCAAGCATGCTTCTGGCAACAGATAAATGAGCTAAAGGTTAACAGTCAGTTTTCTCAACTGTAATATCTGAAACTCCTCCCTAGATAAAATTGGTGTCTAAGACATAGGCTTTTGCCTAATGAATATTTTCTGCATGTTATGAAACTCCTTACCTTATCAAAAAGGTGAAAGGGTCCTTCAGTAGGGTCATTCTTTTCATCTGTAATAGCCAAAGGTTTCACTTCAAAGATTCAGTAAGATTGCATGTTACTCATTAAGTAAAATCTGCATCTTGTTTAATCAGCAGTGTATGTGTCTGCTGGAAATCCAGGGCTGGATTCAGCTGCTGTGCAATGGCACTCTCGTTCAAAAAGTTGTCTATGGTGAGGTCACTGTTGTGTCTGGAAATTACATAGTGACCAAAACTATAGCTCATGTGTTCCTCTGATGTTGTAACATATTATCTATCTTCTATCTTACAGTGTTAGTACACAGCTTCAACTGCAATATTACCTGTGCTACAGCCCTTTGCAGGCTTTGTAGGAAAGAAAGTCTAAAGGGCAGAGAGAGGAGATGTCTATTATTAGTGTTCTAAGTGAAATAATTCCATTATTGTCATTACACATTGCTGATTTAGTGTATTTGGAAGGAAGATGATATTTTCCCTTTAAACAGTAAGTCCATTGTTAAACTATTACCTATTAGATACTTCTGTTAAGGAACTCAGTAACTTTGCTATGCTGGTGGTGCCAGATACTGATACAGGCCTCTGATACAGAAAATCTCCAAATCAAAAAGTATTGATGTAAATTCCTGGACGGAAAGGCTACAGCTTTTTGTCCGACTGTAGCCTCTGTTTACTGGTGCGCTACAGCATGGTGTGAAATTTTCTATCAAGTAAAAACCACAACTTTTATCTGAGGTGACACTGGTTGTATAGGTCATGTGGTTTGGCCATGACACTAAAATTAGCAATTTTCCCCAAACCTAAAGGGTTAATGCAAAGATTATGCAGATTTTTGTGTCTTTCCTCTGCAGTGTGGCCTTCCCAACAGCTTTCATAAACTGCTTCAGTGCCAATCACCAGTGCAGCTCCCTGCAACAGCCACCCGCTCCCTGATCTCACTGACTGCACCTGAGCTTGCTCAGCTTGCTCAGTCCTACCCATGGTGGTTACGACTTGAGATCACTTCTTTTAAAGTTCCATTTCTGTAAGCTCGCCAAAAGCACATCAGCACAGAACTTACCTTTCTCAATCACATTTTAGCCAAAAAGCTGGACGGATCAACAGTCAAAGGCCAAACTGTAAGTATTCTTCCAATGAAAAGAGCTGTATTTGCTCACATCTAGGTAAATATAAATTGTGATTTTGAAAATGCAGCGATGGAAAAAAATACGTCTTATATGCAGCAGCTCTAGAAGGAGATTGAAGGACCCCCACAGGACGGAGGATTTCTGTTTAAATGCATGAAGTGGTTCAGAAGTTTTACTATAAAATCCACAAAGGAGATGAAATTCCTCTCTTCTTTTCCTTCCGGTGGAGAAAAAGAAACAAATAGAAAAACATGGCAGCAATTACAATGCCAGGAATGTTTTGTCACCATAATCTTTGTTCAGTAGGAATGCAGATGTTGCGTGAAACAACATGCAGACGGATTTTTCTCTGAGCTAAGCTTTTGTTCTGAGAAAGGATCTGCCTCTACTGAAAAAGTGAGCACCACTGTATTTATTCTTTGAAAACAGACTCCGGGGAGCCTCTGCAGTGTCAGGCTGCTCACAGTTCTCCTTTTCACTTCTCTGAATGCATCAGGCAGGGAAAAAATCCACCATGCTGCACCATCCACACCCTGGCAGATTGTGGGCTGGCTTGCTCCATCTTGTCTTGCATTTTAGGGAGTGGGAGAGGAACCCCTCTCCATCCTTGCAAGCATCATCTTTGCTCTCCTGAATACAAAAAGTATCAAGTCATGTTAGCCCTTTTCTTGAAAAAAAACCGCAAGGTGTCTTTGTGCCTTCCGAACGGACAGAAGTGTTTTGGCAAATGAATATTGAGCTCTTTGTTTCGTACTCTTTGTTCATGGGGTTATGTTTTTCACCTTCATGTCTGACATCAGGCTGAACCTGAATTGAAGCACACCTCATTTCCCCTTTCCTTCATGTTTGCCACAGGCCTGTTTCCTAGAGTACAGAAGTGAGGGGTGATCTGATCTGATTTGGAAATACTGTGAGGTTTGAAACTCCAGAACATCCTTCTTCTGCCCACACACAAGGCAGCACCTTCTAGCTGGCCCTTCCTGTTAGGTGACCCAAATGGTTAGAGCGGAGCTCAGTGCTTGAAAGCATTTGGCAACTGCAACACATATCTGTGAGTGGCACGAGTACCATTTGTGGTCCTGTGCAGAAGGAAAAGCTGCTTATCTGTTTAGGAAATAGAGGCTATAGTGCTTAACTTGTGGTATTTCAGTCACTTCCATGGCAACAGGCTCTGAGAGAACAAAGCAGGACTTTACTAGATCACGTAATAGCTTGGAAAAGGAAGAGAGAAAAATTTACATAGCAACACTGTAAAGTTTCTTTTAAATTTTGAATTTTACCTCTGTCAGTTAGCTGATGATTTAATCAGTGAAGTAATTGCTGTTCTACCAAGCACTCATGAGCAAACTGTCATTGATTTCTTTCAGTTGTCAGGAAACAGCTGACCAGTCAGCCTCACCTCTGTGCCTGGCAAAATCTTGGAGCAAGTTCTCCTGGAAGGCATGCTAAGGCACATGGAAAACAATAAGGTGCTTGGTGACAGCCAGCATGGCTTCATTAAGGGGAAATCCTGCCTGACCAATCTGGGGGCCTTCTATGATGGAGCTACGGAACTGATGGACAGGGGCAGAGCTGTTAGCGTCATCTACCTGGACCTGTGCAAAGTGTTTGACACTGTCTCACTTGACATCCCTGTCTCTAAGTTGGAGAGACATCAATTTGATAGGTGGACCACTCGGTGGATAAAGAACTGGCTGGATG